>DF358341.1:19332-30333 GCA_000787875.1 Solanum virginianum
TATAAATAATGCTATGCAATGTCAAATAATAATGATGCTTGTCTGTACTACAATACACATTCGCTGATCATAAACATCCATTACTCAAAACCCATAGTTGCCACACATGGACCATGTATCTATCGTGGCATGCGACATGACCCTCGAATCATAGTATCCATCCGGCGTGCGACACGTCCCTCAAAATAGTATCCGTCGCAGCGTGTGACATGTCCCTCGAAATAGTATCTGTCGCAGCGTGCGACACGTCCCTTGAAATAGTACATCTCTTTTAATTCTTCTTCTTTTTCATGTTCACATAACACTTTTCACAAGGTCAATGCAAATAGGCATGTTCACACAATAATGAGGAGACGACAAATTTTAATACAATTCATAACACCATAGTTTCGATACAAACACAATAATATATCTCAAATCAAGAATGGGTAGCTCAATACCATAAATGTTGCATTGAAAAAGGTAAAATGGTCCAAACCTTTTGTCACCGGAAAATACCATCAGAATTTGAAAATTTATACATGAAAATATATCACAAGTGATAAGGAACTCAACTGCGAAAACCATTTAAAAAATGGAGCTAATACGAGGAAGAAATCACATGTTAAAGTTTTCAGAATATATTAAAAATGCAGCAGTAAGATCATGAATTTTACCTCAAACGACACACCAAAATCAGTTTTTGAAGCTCTCATGTTGTTCTTCACAGATATACAACTTAGCTTTTTGAATCGCTCAAATTCGATCAAAATTGAGAGAGAAATCATTGGTTGAAGTTTGGGGCAAAATTTTACAAATTTCTGCATAAATATGTAGCTTTTAAGGTTGGGGAATGGTCTGCCATGTGGCAGAATTTGATTGGGCCACGTCATTCGCCCATTTCAATATTTTCAGCAACCTCTCGAACTTAAATTTGATACTTCGACCTTATCCAAAATTAAAAAAATATAATCCATATATGAAATCTTATCGGAAACAATATTTCGGACTCAATGGTGTAGTCAAAATTTCCAATGGAGATCATTTTATGCCAACATAGGTCCCATTTCCCAATATCAAAATTTACCGATAGGTCAAAAACATATGAAAGCCCCAAGAACTGAACGAAAGTTCCTCTTAGACCAAAATTGATATTTCTGATCCATTGGAAATATCAGAATTTGAAATTGAGGCCTCCTTAACCTGAGAAAGCTCGTTAAAACTAGTTTCAGACTCAAAAACTCAAAATATTCTTAGAAACTCTAAAAATTGCAATGAAATCATTTCTAGCGTTAATTTGACTATCCGGAACTATTGAAATTTTTTCAAAATTTCAATTCGAGCTTTTGAACCCCAAATGTTGACCAAAGTCAAACTTTGACTATGGTAACAACTAAAATGCAACTTTTGACCTAAAATCTTCATTTTAACTCCAAATTAAGTTCTACTAGTTTTCCTGGACCAGATTCGACATTTTGGAGCTGATGAAATTGACAAAATCACAATCCGACAATTGAAATTCAAAATGGCCAGAAAACTCAAATTTTCCAACTTAAGCCTTTAAAAAACTCTTTTATTTGCAAAACTCAAGCTTATCACCATACTTTTGAAATTTGACTCAAGGCAACATTTAAGAAGAGAAAAAATAGTAATTTGACTAAAAATAGCAAAAATGACCTTCAGGGTCATTACACTTTCAGACATGTATCATCAAACACAAGCTTAGCATCTTTCTCAAGTAGTTTGCACAAGCTATGTGGAATCTTTGAGGAGTCCTTTATAAAGCACCTGTAGAATCCTGCATGGTCCAAAAAACTTCTCACATCCTTGACAGAGATGGGTGGGGGAAGCTTCTCAATCACCTCCACTTTGGATTTATCAACCTTGATTCCTTTGATCGAGATTTTGTGCCCCAACATAATACCTTCCTTCACTATGAAGTGACACTTTTCCCAATTCAACACTAGATGACATTCTTCACATCTACTAAGAACCCCATGTATATGCCTTACGAAGTCCTCAAAAGAGTTATCGACCACAGTAAAGTCATCCATGATTACCTTGACAGTGTTCTCCACCATGTTTGAAAAAATAAACATCATGCATCTCTGAAATGTTGCTGGCGCATTACCATCCCGAATGACATCCTCTTAAATGTGAAGGTACGATAGGGGCATGTGAACGTTGTTTTCTCCTAGTCTTCTGGAGCAATAAAAATCTGATTATAGCTCAAGTAACAATTAAGAAAACAATGCCATCCCTTCCCTCCCAAGTGGTCTAGCATCTGGTCCATGAACGACATAAGGAAATGGTACTTCTCTATTGATGCATTGAGCTTCTTATAGTCCATGCATACCCTCTACCCAGTGACTGGTCACATGGGAATCAACTCCTGCCTTTTGGTTTTCAATACTCGAGTTGTAGTCCTTGATCCATTGGATTTTATAAGTGCATACCCCTAGTGGGATACTAATGATGCCTGCAATTGTCCATTTAATCACTATTTTGAATTGTTGAAGCACCACGACTAATGCATTCAGCTATTCATCATGAAGATCTACAGCGACGATGACTAGCAAGGTGTTATTTGCACCAAAAAAAGCATATCTCAGATGGGATGGAAGATCCTTGAATTTCAACACCGATGGCTCTCAATGGATGGTCTAGTAAGTGGTGATTCTCCATTCTTCAGGTCCAAATCCAGCTTAGTTTGGCGTCTAGGAGCATAAAATAACCCCAGAGCCTTCACTGTCTTCTAAAAATCAGGGATGTTAATTCCCTCAAAGTTCATCAACAGTAATTCTAGGGTGTCGACACGTAATCTTTCTTCAATAGGTATCTTTGGTTCTGCGTCATCGACACTCTCAATGACAGACCACTTTCAAGTTGTTATCCCTCTTTATATGTTGGCAGGCATTGAATATGACCACATCTTTACCCAATCTAAACTTAAATTAGTTCCACTCCATATCCACCAATGTTTGCCAATGGCTAAGAAGGGCCTCCCCAAGATGATTGGGACTTAGAAATAAACCTCACAATCAAGGAACATAAAGTTTGTGGGAAATATAAATTTATCCACTTTGATAAGGACATCATATATTATCCCCATAGGCTTCTTTACTATTCGATCAACCATCAAAAATCACATGCTTGTAGGAGTATGGGTTCCCAGTCCTAGCTTCTTAAAGACCTTTACCTTTGGTGATCACACACTGACCCGCAAAGGCTATCAAATTTATGCTGGCACCAAGATCACATAATGCCCTTGCAAAGTCAATATCTCTGATGGTGCAGGGGATTGTGAAAGTGCCAGGATCTTGTTGCTTCTATACCAAAGACCTTGTAGCAATCACATTATAGTATTGAAGCTCTTAGGAGAGTTCCTAGCTTATAGCCTACTCCTTAGTAATCAAATACTTCATGAAATTTATATACCCTGGCATCATCTCTAATGCCTCAATGAGAGGAATATTGATGGAGAGTTATTTTAGCAAAGAGAGAAAGTTCTTGAATTTACGTTCCTCCTTTTTTTTTGATTCTTTGTAGGAAGGGAGGAGGAGGTCTAGGAATGGGCTTCAACATCTGTGGCATCTCTATAATATTAGTCACCCCATCGTTGGCATGATCATCTCTAGTCTCTGCATCTTTGACCTTAACTATCTTCTCAGGAACATCATAATCATCAGCAAGTATTAGAGGGTCAATGGTCTGTTTGCCACCATGAGTAGTCACTGCCATACACTACCCTTCATTCTTTGAATTTTGAACTATATTGCTAGGTAATGTACCTTTCTATCATTGGTTCAATTGAGTCGACATTTGGCCAAACTATTGCTCTAACTGCTAGATAGCAGTAGAATGAGAGTTGAGCTTTTGATTAATATTGGAGATGTCTGAATTCATCCCTCTCAAGGTCTTATCCTATGCCTTAGCCTTCTTCAATAGATGATCAAACATCTCCTCAACTCTAGAGTTACCAACACCCAAATCTTGATTACGTGGTGGTACATACAGACCATTCCTGCAACTATCTCTATGTCCCTAATCAACAACTTTGTTTTGGCCCCTATTTTTGTTATAGTAAACTCCTCGATTATTGTCACTGAAGGCGCCATCCGTTATATTTCTGACCTTGGTGCCAATAGTACTGATTGGACCCTTGGGCGTTAGTCAAAACCCCCCATCTTATCGCCCTATTCGGGTTAAGATGTTGTGAAAGCCTCTTCGATGGTAGCATATATTATCTCAAGGTCTCACGAGCCTCTTGTTGTACCAATGTCTATATCCTGTTCTAAGAATAATATAAATTTTTTTTTGATATGTGGAGTTTTCTTTAATTGTTATGACAAACTGAGAGCAGTTCCTGCTCCCTTGTATTTGGGGGAGTTGGATAGTTATTTCACTATTAATGGGGTTTTAGTTGATTTCCCTTCCTTACAAAGCAAGTATCCTCCTCATAGTACGACTCTTCATACATAGGTGCTCGTGAAGGCTAATGAGTAATTGCATTAATATGTTCTTGGTTCTGCTTCATCAATAACTCCACATTGGTGCTAATCCGAACAAGCTCTTGCATTATATCCTTATTTATTTTTGCTTACGCCAAATCAATAATGACTGTGCATGAGCTCTTTGTTGTTGACTTATCCCTCGTTCCCTATGTATGATTTATCTTAACCACCTTTTTGGACTTTTCAGCAATCATAGAAAATGGCTGATCTAGAAACGTTCCCTATGTATGATTTATCTTAACCATATTTTTGGACTTTTCATCAATCATAGAAAATGGCTGATCTAAAAACGAGCCTCTCATGATAGTATCAACACATGCTTGGCTATTCTCATCCAAGGCTCGGTAGAAGATCTCTGCTAAGGTATTATCGATAATCTTGTGGTCAGGGATAATCCTTAGACACTTTGTGAATATCTCTCACATGATACTGATCGAGTTATAAGGAAGCAACTCAAAGTTTTTGATTTGGTCTTTCAACTTTCAGCTTTTTCTATCTCGAGAAGAACCTCTCTAGAAAGGCCTCCTGTAATTCAACCCAAGTAGTGATCGAACTTTGTGGGAGCTCAAATAACCATAGAGTTGTATTACTTGTTAGAGGCAATGGGAAGACATGAAGCCCAATAATATTCGTAAATAGATTCTAGTTTCCTATCACACCATTACAGACAAAGACAATGTTGTGTAGATGGCTATGCAGATTCTCTAATGGTAAGCCCATGAACAGCCCGCGATTTTGCAGCATTTGAAGCAACCCACTCGAAACAATGAACTTTTTGTCATTCAGTAGTGGTGGTAACACAATAGCTCTAGTGATATGCATTGCAATATGATTAAGCCGATATTGATTCCATGTCTGATCTTTGACATTAAGATCCTATGGCTGTGGGTCAATATCCTCCAGCGGAGGTAGGTTATTATCATTCTCATTCTAGTTTTATTCAGTGCTGCATTAATGACATTATTTGTAGCATTCTTCACGTTGTCCTATGTTATTCTTCTCAACGTCCTTTGGATCTATGTGTCAAACAGTCACAAGAATACCTCAACTTCGAGTGTTGTGTATACACTACACTTGCATGCTAAAATAAAACAAAAAAAAGAACAAAAATGTAAAATGAGAAAAATAAGGATTAGTTCCCAAACTACTAAAATTAAATAAGTCTAATCGTATCCCCTGGCAATGGCGTCAAAATCTTGATGTCGCCCAAGCTACACCTCTTTTTTGAAGGTTAAAGCAATCATTGTCAAGCTATATAACCTAACCGAGGTTAGGGTCGATCCTACAGGGAATATGGTAGACTTCGAGTAATTTCAAACAATTCAAGTTAATTAACCTATTAATCTCCCCAATGTAGAGGGGTTTGTAAAACTGTAGAAAGAAATCTTAAACTACACAAGTGTGTGAAACTAGTAAGAAGTATAACTAGGGTATTGTGCTCCTCATGATTCCCTAACTTGGTATTACAAGATAGTTGTATTCTTTTCTAGTGTGTAGTATGCAGAATGGTAAGTTAAGTTTACCAATCCCATTAATCCAGGTGAGAGGTAAATTTTACTATATGATTTGATCCATCGCCGCAGTGTGACATTACTAAGCCTTACCTATTATTCTAGTACAACCTCCCCTTGATCCACTTTGGTTGATTAGACGAGAAACATCAATTGAATACTGTTAATTAATCTCTTTTCCTATTCATTACTACATTGATCCAGTCAGTAGAACTAGGCGAGTTCTAATGTTGTGTACTGTTAAAAAGCAATCAAAATAAAGAGAATTAATAAATACATGCATGCCACTTTCTAAGAATTATGAATTATTCGATTTTACCTTGTTAGTTTTTTATGGTTCCCACAACCCTAGTCATGGACTTAACTACTCATTATTATTATAGGTACAAGAATTATGATATAGAATAGCATAATTAAGCACTTAAAAGAATGAAATTAAGAACAAGAAATCCAAGCTCTTCAATGGAAATCACAGAGTATGAATTAAGATCAGAAAATATTTTTTCCAAGTGTTTCTCAATGTTCCTCACACTCTCTACTGATTATCTACTATTTCTCTCATAGTTCTTTACTAAACATAACCTAAAAAATTAATTATAATGTTTAGAATACAAACCCAAATTAAAATATGAGAACTGGGTTCGACAGGTACTACGAGCATTTGTACAGGTAGTATAAAGTTCTAAGGCTCGTAATTGGGACTTCATAGACTTCATCTTCAATTCTGGGTTTATTTTCTATGAGACCTTTCTACGGGTTGTATTAAGACTTATGGTTTATATAGGGTTTTATCTGATGACTTTTCAACAACTTGCCACTTTCTGATCCTCTAGGTACGAGACCTTATCTACGATTCATGCTTTAGTCTATGGCTCATTTGTATGTTTGTAGATTTAACATAAAAAAATCAACCCTTCACTGGATTTTGCTATAAGACCAACTCTACGGCCCATGAAACCTTTCATGGTCCATAATGAGTGTTGTAGAATAGCAAAAACTTCAACTTTACTTGGCCTAAAATCATGCCAAACCCCTAAAAAAACAAACCTAAAAAACACATCAAATCTACTAACATCACTTTGAGAACTTATAAAATTCTAAGTTATAAGCATCAAAAGCGTTGTATTTTGATTGCATATAAATGGTGTGCTTGCTTGTGTGGAGGCTCATTCTTCCTTGATGGATCAGTTTAGGAGTCATAAATTTGAGGGTAAGAAGCTATGTCATATTTGTGAAAAAGGTGATTAGAGGGGAGTCTATGGAAGCCAAACTTTATTCAGAGGGTGCATTGAGGATCGAGGGTGGGATTTTTGTGGCTAAGGTAAGTACTTGATCAGGTAAATCCTAGAGAAGGCCCATTGTTCTAGGTATTGTATTCATCCGAGGACAAAAAAGATGTATCATGATTAAGCCAACATTATCGTTGGTGTTGCATGGAGAAGGATATACCAGAGTTTGTGGCTAGGTGTTTGATATGTCAACAGGCTAAATGTGAGTATTAAGGCCATGTGGAGAGTTATAGAGGATGCCCATAATCGAGTGGAAGTGGTAACACATTATCATAGATTTCATGGGTTGACCTCCTACAGTTGGTGGCTTTAATTCCATATGGGTAGTGGTGGACCGATTGACTAAGTCCACCCATTTCATCCTATTCAAGGTAAAGTTCATAGTCGAGAATTTAGCCCAACTCTATATTTGTCAAATTGTGAGGCTTCATGGGGTTCCAGTTTCTATTGTCTCAGACTGTGGCTCATTATTTACATCCTATTTTTAGAAGGCCTTGTACAATTTTTCACCCTAGATAAATGGTCAGTCTGAGAGGACTATTTAGGTACTTGAGAATATGTTTAGAGCTTGTGTTGTTGGTTTTAGTCCCAGGTGGGATCATCATTTTTCTTTGGGCGGAGTTTGCTTACAACAATAGTTATTTCCAGCATTAAGATGCCCTCTTTTGCGGCATTGTATAGGTAGATGTGTGGATTACCCATAGGTTGGTTTGATTCAATTGAGATTGATAGGCTTGACACTGATTTACTTAGAGATATCATGTAGAAGGTGCATTTGATTTAGAATAGATTGTTGATAGCCAAGTTGCCAAAAGAGTTATGCTTATAGATGAGTTTCAGCTTTAGATTTAATAGAGGGTGATTGGGTTTGGTTGAGGATTTCACCCATGAAGGGTGTTATGCAATTTGGGAAGAAGGATAAGCTTAACCCTAGGTATATTGCCTATTTTGTGATCTTTGAGTGAGTGGTCAAGGTGGCCTATAGACTTTTTTGTCATGTAGTTTGTCCTCCATTCATCTTGCATTTCATGTATCTATGTCATGGAACAACGTTCCTAATGATTCTCATGTGTTATCCCTTGATTTGGTGGAGCTAAGTTTAGATTTTACTTATGAGGAGGAGCCCGTGGCTATTCTAGATAGGCATGTTAGAAAGTTAATGACAAAAGAGATTGCTTCAGTAAAGGATCAGTGGTGCCATCGGCCCACGAGTGAGGCTACCTTGGAGATGGAGTCGAATACACGGGCTCAATTTCCTCACCTCTTTGAAGTTTCAGGTATGTCTCCTTACCTTATGTTCAAGGACAAACATTGTTTTTAGTGGTGGATGATATATTGACCATTGTCACGCCCTGGGAGGGTACCATAGACATGTCTGACACTCAGAGAGTATCACTAGTCCCTAAGCGAAGCACTTGCCCTCATCAATATCTATTAATCAATGAAAGACTAAGAAGATAAATGGGCCAGCTAAGTCTCAAAATAACATATTAAATAAAATGGCTAGTAGAAAGGAATCTAGCTCAACAAGTCTCAACATCAATATTTAACACCAGTCTATGAAGCCTTTATCACTATCAATTGGTGCCAATGATGGAGCCATGACTACCTCAAATCAAAAAGTAAAGCTAACTCAAGTCTACCTCTAATGATCCTCCAAAGTAAAAGAGTCTCACCAACTCAGCTGAAATGCTCAGATCCTTAACGATGTTCCTGTTGACAATCTCGAGTACCTGCCTCTGTATCATAAAATGATGTAGTCCAAAAGGCAAGTCAGTACATGGAATGTATGAGTATGTAAAATGGCTGCATGAAAGAGAAACAAGTAGAATAATATAGAAATAACATCAACTCAAAATATACTCAATCAGAATGTCAAATATCTATCTAAAGCAAGAATAAAGAGTAGACAAGTGACCCATCAGCCAATCAAATCTCATCAATCAACTCAACTCAACTCAACTCGACTCAGAGTACAATCAGTGTAGGACCTATTTGGGAGTTTTTTTATCTAACAATAATCACTTATGAGCCAGTGATTGTACAACAATCTCGCTGATATTCCACAACCATTTTGTACTTGCTAGGTAAGGAACGCTTGTGATCCACAAGGGATCTAACCCTTAAGACTCAGAGTATAATTAGTGTAGGACTTATTTGGGAGTTTTTTTTATCTAACAATAATTACTTATGAGCCAGTGATTGTACAACAATCTCGCTGATATTGCCACAACCATTTAGTACTTGCCAGGTAAGGAACGCTTGTGATCCATAAGGGATCTAACCCCTAAAGTCCTCTATTGGTTTCAGGGACTTTGCCTTGAGAGGGAACCTCTGATGAAGTGGTTCAATCCTTTCCTACGCTAGCCTGGCTTAGGTAATGAGTGTGAGTTGGACTTACTCTTACTCATTTTGGTACTCAATATTCCTCCCAAGACTCAATCTCATAAGACTCCTTATCTTAATACTCATTTCAATAGTTCTCATGGAGACTCTCATAATTTTATCAACTCAAACACTAAGTCTTCTATTGCTTGCAGGGACTTAAATTATCTCAATCAACTCAATTTTCATTTAAGAACTCAATGACTTAGATCATCATTAAGAAGAAATCATTTAGATAGAACTCCATAACTCAATTATGAAAACTCATAGGATCATCAAGCTCAATTTAACTCAACCTCATGCTCATCCTACGATTTCATTCTACATACTCCAGTTAAGGCTCTAGAATCCATCTCTAGGTTCATTCAAGCATGCTTTAACAAATATCATATAGGGTTTATACAAATATTTTATGAAGAGTATACAATTCAAGAAAATAAGTTTATGATAATTATCAACATATGTAAATACATGTAATGGATATAAGTTTCAAGAAAATAATCAAAAATCATGCATGTAGACTCATTAGACCCTTAACTCCTCTATTACCATCCATGGGACACATAAGAGAACAATCTTATGCTTTAGTTTTAGCCTTACATACTTAATAGGGAGATAGACAATCAAATTCGATAAAAATTGACCTTAACCCTCTCGAACCCTAATCTTTACTTTTCACATTAGCCCTAGTTCTTAAGATGAATAGCATAAATGATTGAGAATTCATGCTTAGGAATTGATATAAGGTTGAAAATGACCTCAAAACAACATGGTTTTAGTCTAGAATAGGTGGGGGGAAAAGACTAGAATGTCCTTGCATTTAAAAATAAATGTCAAGTATCATAATAGGGTAAGTTCATGATGCAGACTTGTCACTCTCCAGTGTATTTTTTGGCTGAAAACTTAAAATGCGTTGAAAAACTATTTTACTATGAAAATACACATGAATCGCATTTTTCACATGTGTTTTATGTGTAATTTTTTATAAATTTCTTTTTGATCAATTTTTCAATGTCATAGAATATATTAGAACCATTTAAGTGCAAATCCAAGGTAGGTGAAACGACCCCAAAAAAGTGCCCGAAAATGTGCCTCAAAAGTACCCATAATCGTAATTCTTATATATCTAAATATTCTTACATGATATCAAAAAGTCAACTTCATATTCTTATTTAGGGGGCAAAGTTGAGTGGAAAATGGCTCTAACCCTGAGTATAGAGAAACTATATCGAATTTCAAAATTCTAAAAAATGAAATTCTATTGAGGGTTTGCGACCCTGGCGTGATGCGGCCAGAGCGCGCCTTACTGTAAAATTTTTCCAA
>DF358341.1:30416-54120 GCA_000787875.1 Solanum virginianum
AGCGCCTTACTGTAAAATTTTTCCAATTTTTGTATTTTGGTCCAAGGGCTTTGGGACTTCAACCTAAGCCTCCTCATATGTATAAACACGTATACTTAGTTATTTTCGATCCCATATCTTTCAAGACGTTCCCCAAAATCCTCTCTAACATTTCGCCAAATATTTTATCTAAATTCAAGTGTCCCAAACTTATTTCGAATCTCAAAAAATTCATTGAAGATTCAAGCTTTCATTCAAATCTAAGTTAATCTTATTCATATCATTAAACACCATCGAGGGTCCCCTACATCAAATTAAGTTCAAAGGAATTTTCGTTGGCTAAGTTTTGCATAAGTACTGGTAGGACGGTCAACTTGAAAGGAACATATATCTTAGCATAATAATAAATGGGTGGCCCACGATCTACCAAATTAAATCTCTTTGAATCAGCTTTCTAACGCACTTGGTTTCACTTTATATAGAGTTCGGATGAAGAAGTTATGCCAGTTTTCATAAAACTCGTTTGTGCATGGGTATACACGGGTTTTTGCCAAATTCTGTTTCATTAATGGTATTTCATAAATTTAGTTATTTCTATTGGACTTTTGGGGATTACAATGCTATCTCAACACTTCCGAAGACCTAAACCCTATTCCTAAAGATCAAATCTACTATTCCCAACTGGAATACGCTCTCAAATTCTCCCAAGAGCCTCTACCAAACCCCAATAAGAATTCAAAGAAACTCAAGAACAAGTTGTGGATTTCAAGACCCCATTTCAATCTTCAAGTCTTTCTCAACTCACTTTCAAGAAATTCAAGGTCTAAGGTATGTGGGTTTCATTCTTAGGTCCCTTTCACCCATGAAGCCCAATCTTCCTTTTTATGAAAATTGTATGATTTCAAGTTGTATTTCTTATGGGTATCTATTATTATGAAATATGAGCATCCAATATGTTGTTGTAATGTCAAATATTATTTATTATGCATAAATATCTATTTTTGAACTTATACTATGATGTGATCTTTGTCTATTGAGACTACACATGATTCAAGCTATGAGATCTATGAACTATTGTGAAGTTCTGATATGATTTAAAAGTTTACCATAATGTTGTGGACTGATTTACATGATTTCAAGATGCATTGATTTCACTTTCTATGATCTATACTCTTGCATTTTACATGATTTGAAAATGTCCTCACATGTGCCTACCAAATGTTTGATAAAATATCAAGTCAAGAATTTCCAAGTTATTTACATGTTTTGTAAGATAAGTGACTTTATGATGAATATGGGCTATCAAGTATATTATGAATTCTTGAAAATATCTATGATTATGCAAGTATGAATTAAAGTCCTATTTTCAAAATTATACCTCTTGTGAGCCTTTTAAGTTAATGCAAGAGTAAAGTTTAATGATGATCTATTCTTATGTTTTGAAGTTGGGCTCACCATTCGAGATCAATGATGTTAAGAGCTACTCATGTCATGTCTCTATCTTTATTGCAAGTTATTAAAGTATGATTATCTTATATATTTCGTGGGATTAGCCTTAGCACCGATGGATGGAGTGTTTGCTCTCTTTCCTTGAACTATATGCGACCATAGGACTATGTTATACCTTTGTAATACTAGTGAATCCATTTAGTGCACTTTGCCATGAAAATACCTAATCCAAAATAGGGTAGATCCCCATATGAAAGGTCACTTAATCCAAAATTGGACGAGTCCCCAAACGGTGAAGCATGGTCATAAATCATTTCCAAAATGGGATGGGTTCTAGTAAGGAGGTTTACTTCATCTGAAATGGGGTGGGACCCATATGGTAGAGTATGGTTTATATTGGCAAGTAGACCACCTCTATATCAATGAGGGGTAATCATCGGGATTCCAAGTTATAGCTCGCTTGGTCTTATACTATGTCGGTTGAGGCTTCTTCTCACATTTATGTATTATGTTCTATACAAATTGAATGATTTGCAAAGAATGATTTACTTAAGCATTGATCATACATGTTATATTGCTATTACGTTATCTATTGCTTAATATTATACATTTTTACTATGTTGCCTATTTCTTGTTGCATTGTATCCTATATACTTAGTACATTCAAACATACTAATGCATACTCTATACCTCCATGATATCACCATGTAGGAATCAGAGATCCTATTGGTTCTCCTACACGTGGCTAGACAGATTGTTCAAGTTAGCTTTTGGTGAGTCCTTATGCCCGAGGACAATATCTATCTTCTTTCATGCTTATGTTTGGACTACATCTTGAATATTTTGATTACCTATTGTCATTATTATGAGGGTGAGCCCAGTTCCTTGTATTGGCCCCCGCTAAGTTCTATGTTTAGAGGTGTCATTGGACAAGTATGTAATGATAGTATGAGCTTTGTCTCTCTTTGACTCTTTTGATGTTTTATGATATGAAAGATGTCCCTTAGCCCTACGTTCTCTTTTTACTATATCTTATTGTTGTTTTATTGCTTCTGCAATCAAGGATATGTAGTGATATGCTAAGAGGCTTTATTAGGGTCCCTTTGGGTTCCCCATTCGTTGTGTTACGTCTAGGCCCTATGCTTGGGTTATGATAAACTTGGTATCAGAGCACTAGTTTGTCAATGATCCTCGGAGTCCAACATACCATGTTGATTAGAGTCTTATTTATGGTTGTGAAGCATGCCACAACTATGAATAAGAGGCTCTAAGGCATTTTAGGAAATGTTTCCCTTATTCTTGATCTATTTCGTATGATAGAGTTAAGTCCCTTAAGGCTTATTTCTTACTTTAATCATTGTATTTTAGAATATGTTTCAAGCTACTCAGGACAGTGATATATCGAATGTGGAGGTTCGCAATGCTCTATGGATATTAGCTAAAGCGGTGACATAGTTGACAACTCAACTCAATCAACATGTAAGTTCCCTCGAGACTTCAAGTGGTAAGAGGGAGGAGAGAGGGGCCCCAAAGCAGTGACAAAGTAGATAACTCAACTCAGTCAACAAGTGAGTGCCCCCGAGATTTCAAGTGGTAAGAGGGAGGATAGAGGGGCCAAGAGGGCCATTTTGAAGGAAAGTTCCAACATCCCATAGGTGGTGGAGGTATGATGTCCAATGCTATGTGCCTAAGGTGTGGTAAGATACATAGAGGCCTATGTTTGAGGGGCACCACTGCTTACTTCGGTTGTCGTGAAGAGGGGCATAAGAGGATAGATTTTCCTCGTAAACGCATCAAAGGTAAATATAGCCATGTTGATCAAGAGGCTCAAGGAGTGGATGTGGCTACTGGTATGTTGAAGTTTCCTTTAACCTTAATTTGTATGCATGGGAAGGTTTGGGTGTTCCAATTTCCTTCATTATTCCTTTTGTTGCTAGTGGGCTTCATGTGTGTTCCGAATAGTTTTGTGAACTTATTGGTGTCTACCCTATTGACGAGTCTATTGTTTCTAGAAAGGTCTACAGAGATTTTGAGGTCATTCTTGGGATGGATTGGTAACATGCATATTATGTTCTCATTAATTGTAGGACCCGTAGAGTTATATTTTAATTCCCTAATAAACTCGTTCTTAAGTAGTAGTGAAGAGGTAAGCCCATTGCTTATCTTGAGGTACAATTGATACCTAAGGGTGGCATGTATCATCTTGTAAGATTTAGGGATGTTGCACCTAATTTATTTCTATTAAGTTATTCTGGTGATAGATGAGTTCCTTGACGTCTTTCCTATTGACCTTCCTGATGTAGTTTGTGTAGAGAAAAGATGGATCCCGTAGAATGTGTATTGACCACCAGTAATTTATTAGGGTTACCATAAAGAATAAGTACCCTTTCTCAAGGATTTATGATCTATTTGACTAATTTCAATAGGTTAGTCACTTCTTTAACATTGATCTTCGGTTTGGGTTTTTGTTCCTAAGTGAGGATGAGGGTAGGTGATATCCTTAGATGTCTTGGAATTGCCCAAAATCTAAATTTCCATATATCTCAAAATTCATAAAAACACCTATATATAGTCACTTTCAATCCCATATCATTCAAGACATTCCCCAAAATCCTCTCTAACACTTAGCCAAATATTTCATCCAAATTCAAGTTTCCCAAACTCACTCCGAATCTTAAGAAATTCATTCAAGTTTCAAGCTCTCATTCAAATCTAAGTAAAGCTCATTTAGAGAAATTTCCGTTGGCTATGTTTTGCATAAGTATCGATAGAAGGGTCAACTTTAATGGGACATATCTCTTATCACAAAAAGACCTGGGTGGCCCTCGACCAACCAAATTAAAGCTCTTTGAATAAGCTTTCTAACGCACTTGGTTTCACCTCATTTAGAGTTTGGATGAAGAAGTTATGCTCATTTTCGTAGAACTCATCTATGCAGGGGTACATGCTTATGTTTGGACTACATCTTGAATATTTTGATTACCTATTGTCATTATTATGAGGGTGAGCCCAGTTCCTTGTATTGGCCCCCGCTAAGTTCTATACGAGTTTTTGCCAAATCCTATTTCATTAATGGCATTTCGTAAATTTAGTTATTTCTATTGGTCTTTTGGGGTATCCTATGCTATCTGAACACTTTCTGAAGACCTAAACCCTATTCCTAAAGATAAAATTCACTTCTCCCAGTTGGAATACACTCTCAAATTCTCCTAAGAGCCTCTACCAAACACGAATAAGAATTCAAGGAAACTCAAGAACAAATTGTGGATTTCAAGACCACATTACAAGCTTCATGTCATTCTCAGCTCAATTTCAAGAAATTCAAGTCTAAGTTATGTGGGTTTCATTCATGGGTTCCTTTCACCTATGAAGCCCAATCTTCCTTTTTATGAAAATTGCATGATTTCAAGTTGTATTTCTTATAGGTATCTATTATTATGAAATATGAGCATGAAATGTGTTGGGGTTTTGTCAAATATTGTAGATTATGCATAAATATCTATTTTGAGCTTATACTATAAAGTGATCTTTGTCTATTGAGACTATACATGATACAAGCTATGGGATTTAGGAACTATTGTGAAGTTTTTATATGGTTTACAAGTTACCCATGATGGGGTTTTAACATGATGTTGGTGGGCTGATTTACATGATTTTAAGATGCATTGTTTTCATTGTTTCATGATCTATACCCTTTCATTTTGCATGATTTGAATATCTCCTCATATATGTCCATCAAGTATTTGATAAAATATCAAGTCAAGAATTCTCAAGTTATTTACATGTTTTGTAAGTCAAGTGACTTCATGATGAAGATGACTGTAAAGTATGTTATGAATTCATAAAAATATCTATGATTATGCAAGTATGAAATAAAACCCTATTTTCAAGATTATACCTCTTGTGAGCCTTTTTATGTTAATGCAAGGGTAATGTTTGATGATGATCTATTCTTATGTTTTCAAGTTGGGCTCACCATTTGTGGTTAATGATGTTAAGAGCTACTCGTGTCATGCCTCTATGTTTATTGCATGTTATTGAAGTATGATTATCTTATATATTCCATGGGATTAGGCTTAGAACCAATGAAAAGAGTATTTGCTCTCTTTCCTTGCACCCTTGTAATACTAGTGGATCCATTTAGTGCACTTTACCATGAAAATACCTAAGCCCAAATGGTGCGGGTCCCCATAAGGAAAGTCACTTAATTCGAAGTGGGATGGGTCCCCGTAAGGTGAAGCATGGTCATAAATCCTTTTAAAATGGGGCGGGTTCCCGTAAGAAGGGTTACTTCATCCCAAATAGGGCGGGACCTTGTAAGGTGGAGTGTTGTTTTCCTTGGCAAGTAGACCACCTCTTTACCAATGAAGGGTAATCATCAGGATTACAAGTTATAGCTGGCTTGGTCTTATTCTATGTCGGTTGAGGCTTCTTCCTACACTTATGTATTATGATCTATACAAGTTGAATTATTTGCAAAACATGATTTACTTAAAGCATTGATCATACATGTCATATTGCTATTATGCTATCTATTGCTTATTCTTATGTATTTTGACTATGTTGCCTATCTTTTGTTGTATTTCATCCTACTTACTGAGTACATTCAAACGTACTAACACATACTCTATGCCTAGATGATATCTCCATGAAGGAACCGGAGCTCATATTGATTCTCCTCCACGTGGCTAGATAGATTGTTCAAGTTAGCTTTTGGTGTGTTCTCATGTCTGTGGATAATATTTGTCTTCTTTCATGCTTATGTTTAGACTGCATCTTGTATATTCGGATTACGTATTGTCATTATTATGAGGGTAAGCCTGGTTGCTTGTCTTGGCCTCACTAAGTTCTACGATTAGAAGTGTCGTTGGACAAGTATTTAATGATGCCATCAACTTTGTCTCTCTTTGACTCTTTTGATGTTTCACAATATGAAAGATATCCCTTAGCCCTATGTTTCCTTTTTACTATCTCTTATTCTTGTTTTATAGCTTCTGCAACTAATAATGTTTAATGATATGTTAAGAGGCTTGATTGGGGTCCTTTCGGTTCCCCATTCGCCGTGTCACATCTAGGCCCTAGGCTTGGGTCGTGAAAGTATGCCCGCGTTGTAGGCCTGCCATACGCTTATTCTGAAATCGCTTTTCGCATCAAAAAATATCTTTTGGTCCGGTTTCTCTAAAAATCAACCAAGACCATTTTCTTAAGACATTTTTTGTGCTGATCGCATTTTCGGCCTCTAATTTGCCATCAGAGTTTGGGAAGACACATTATGCAAGCATCTCTCATTTAGGGGTATTTTACTAATTTTAATGGGTGTTACATTATCTCCCCCTTGGAATCATTTGTCCTCTACTGATGAGTAAAGGTAGACATCATGGCATGAATAAATATTAGAACTCTTCTCCATACTCGCTCAACGAATCAAACTCTTGAACCCTCATCAATCTTAAACCATCTCTATTCAGACTTAGGAATAGACACATTGACTCAAGAGTACACAACTCAATTTAAATCAATAGTAAGGAATTTACCTCCAACATTCTTATCATCAAGCATAAATTAAATGTCGAAACTCAATCAATTCGAATCATTTAAACACCTCGTCAATCAGTTGTTCAAAATCAAGAAGGAAATCACTGATTCTAATTGAGAATGGGACCATCATGATATACAAAACTCTATGGATAACTTCAAGCTCAGCTCCCTATCTCAATTATGCTCTGAAATGACCCAAAAAGTGCCAAAAAAGTCCTCGAAAATGCCCAGAATCGTAATTTCCATATATTTAAAAATCCATGCATTATTTTGATAATTTGACTCCATATTCTTGTTTAGGGGAACAAATTGAGTGAGAAATAGGTCTAACCCCAATTTTAAGCAACCAAATCAAATTATGAATTTTTCAAGAACGCAAAAAATAGTGTCAGGCGCGCCGTTTCCACGACGTGCCAATGTACATTTTTTAGCCTTTTTTTATGCTCGGTCAAAGAATTTTAATTCTTGGTCCAAAGTCATCCCATGAGAGAAAATGCATATACTTAGCCATATTTGGCTTTCATATCACACAAGAGATTCGCCAATGCTCTCTCAAACAATTAGTCTTATATTGCTCTCAAAATTCAAGTGCCAAAACCCTCTCCGAATCCTAAGGAATTCAACCAAGCTTTAAGTCTCCATCTCCAATCTTCGTCAAGTTCATATCCAAAGCTAAGTATGTGCATTTCTTTCATGAGTTCCTTTCACCCTTGATACCTAAGCTTCCCTTTTCTTACAAATTGCATGATTTAAAGATGGTTTACTCATGGGTCTTATTTATTATGAAAATCACTACACACTATGTTGGGGTTTATGAAATTATGATCGTTTTGCCATGTTTTGGGCTATGAATCCAGAATCAATGGTAAGATTTGGTGAAGGGTTTTGATATCTATTGGTTGAGGGTGCTACCAAGTATCTATTGGAGGTTTTACATTGAATTTTCTAGCATGATTTCACTCTTAAATTGCATAATTTTACACTAGCATTACACACCCATTAGGTATTTGATAAAATGTCCAGTTATGATTTCTTGAGGAATTGAAGGTCGAATGCATGTCTTATGAGTTGAATGACTTTATGATGATGATAAAAATGTTTATATGAGTTGTTTCATGAGAAAGTTCCTATGGTGTTGCAAGTAGATTGTTGGGTTCTTATGTTTATTATATTCTTGGGAAAATGAGGAGTTCTTTCTTGATGATTGAAATGAAATGGTTTGATGAGCTAGTTCTATGAAATGCTTAAACCGAAAAAGGATGGGCTCTCATAAGGAAGGTCACTTAATCTGAAAAGGGACGGGCTCCCGCAAGGAACGCCACTTAATTAGAAAAGGGATGGGCTCTCATAAGGAAGGTTACTTAATCCGAAAAGGGATGGGCTCCCATAAGGAAGGCCACTTAATTCAAAAAGGGATGAGCTGCCGTAAGGAAGGTCACTTAATCCAAAAGGGGATGGGCTCCCGTAAGGAAGGTCACTTAATCCGAAAAGGGATGGGCTCCCATAAGGAAGGCCACTTAATTCAAAAAGGGATGAGCTGCCGTAAGGAAGGTCACTTAATCCAAAAGGGGATGGGCTCCCGTAAGGAAGGTCACTTAATCCGAAAAGGGACGGGCTCCCATAAGGAAGGTCACTTAATCCGAAAAGGGATGGGCTCCCCTTAGGTGAAGTTACTCACAAGATTCTCTCCAAAAGGGGACGGGCTCCCCTAAGGTAAAGTTACTCACAAGATTCTCTCGAAAAGGGGACTTGCTCCCATAAGGAAGGTCGCTTCTCCAAAAGGTCTTATGTTATGTCGGTTGAGGTTTTTTTCCATACTTATATATTATGATCTATGTAGGATGAATGATTTGCAAAATATGTTTTAGTTAAGCATTGGTCATACATGCCATATTGATACTATGCTATTTATTACTTACAATCATACAGTGCGATTACAATACCTATCTCTTGTTGCATTGCATCCCACATACTTAGTACATTTAAATTCACTAACGCATACTCTATGCCTACATGATGTTGCCATGTATGAACCGAAGCACCGCTTGATCATCCTTCTCCAAGTGGCTTGTATGATTATCTTATAAGCTTGTCGGTGAGTCTTCCTTTCCAGTGATATTTGTCTATGTTTCTTATGCTATGTTTTGGTAATTTCTTCTTTATTGCTACTTTGACAATGAGGGTGACCCCGGTTGCCTTGTCTTGGCCCCTGCTAAGTATTTATTTTTAGATATGTTGTTGGATAAGTTGTGTGTTATGCTTAAGCTTTGAATCATCTATGATATTTAAGTATTACTCTCTCTCTTTTCTCTTTCCCTCAGGCCCAAATTCCCTTGTTTATGTTTCTTATGTTGTTTTGTCTTGCTTTTGCGACCAAGGATGTGTGTATGATATGCTAAGAGGCTTGTTTGGGGTTCCTTCGGGTTCCTCATTCACCAGTCACGTCTAAGCCCTAGGCTTGGGTCGTGACATGCTCCTTTTCATAGCATATCACTTCATCAATTCAAGCTTATAGCTCTTATTCAAATCTACGTCTAACCACATCCCATTATTCCATTTCACACCTAACTCTATGTCCTAATGTTCTAGGGCTAAGATGATCATACTATACCAATCTAACCCCTCAATATTCTTCGTATCCCTATAGTAACCTTTACTTAAAAGAATACTACTCATTCTCATCAACCTTAAGTACACTCACATAATAGCAACCACATATTGAAGTCATCACTCCAACCACTTGATGGCCTCTTTAAGGTCGACATCTGTTGAGAATCTTCAAGCCCACCATAGCATATCTACACCCTCAATCGCATGGAATCTTACCATGTGGGACACTAATATTCTTTTACCTATCGATTAGACTCATTGCGATTTTCTCTAACTCCTCGTCTACATCTACAACCTTACAAGGAATAGTATCACATCATTATTAGAATCAAGAACTCTTACTCTCCCTCATCAACTATATATTTTGTACTATTATCAACATTTCTATAAAGACTGGAAAGCAGAATCAGTGAAAGGGCTTTGAACGAAAGATCATTACATAGGATTGGAAACTCTTAGATCCATAGGGTAAGATCAAAATTAATGAATGAAGTCATTACTTTTCATCCTCACAACTCAATACGAATAACAATCGGCAAGTGGTACATAGGACTAGGACATAGGCATGATAGTCATACACTAGACGGGGATAGAGTATCATCTCTATTGAAGTATAAGGAATATACAAGATGCAAAGAATTGATCATCTTAATCAACCTATCACCATCGAAACCTCAAGATCTACCTCGATTCATCATATCATCATCATCATCCCCCTTAGCTCTCAAGGTCCTCTCTCTAAATTTGTGAATCAATTCCCTTTACTAGGCTATAAGCCCATATCTCCACATGGTCAAGGAATCACTATCCACAAGAACATGTATCTTAAACTCTTCTGTTATACTAAAGTCACATATATAAACTAGCCTCTAAGACTTTTGTAGAAGATACTACTCTTATGCTCCTCTGGTATATATGGAAATCTTTCTGTATTTGCAACTCTTATTGGCATCATAATCACTTTCCACAACTCTTACAATGTTATGCCCCAGGGGGAGGGGGTACTAGACTTGGCCGACACCCAAAGACTATTGCTAGTTCCCAAGCAAACCACTCGGCCTTATCATATCTATTGAATCAGTAAACTCTGTGAGATCTGCAGATATGGGAAATCTAGTCTCAAAATAATATAATATAAAATAAAAGGCTAGTAGAAGAAACTAGCTCAATAAGTCTCTACATCAATACTCTAACGTTAATCTATGAAGCTTCTATCACTATCATATAGTGCCAATGATAGACCCATGGCTACTTCAAAAAAAATAAAGCTAACTCAATTTATAACTCTAATAGCAAGATGAAAATAAATGCAATGATCCTCCTAAGTAAAGAAGGCTCACTGACTCACCTGAAATGCTCAGATCCTCAACGGGGCGCCTATTGACGTTTTCTAGTACCTGTCTCTATATCAAAAAGTGATGCAGCCCAAAAGGGGACATCAGTACTTGGAATGTATTGGTAAATAAAATAGCTGAATAAAACCGAACCATGTAGAATAATATAGAACAACATCAACTCAACATAATAGTCAATCAGAATGTCAAATGTCTATCTAAAGCAAGAATAAAGAGTAGACAAGTGACCCATCAACCAACTCAACCTCATTATTCAACTCAAACTCAACTCACCTTAGCTTAATTCGACTCAGAATACTCAATATGGGAACTTTCTGGGAGTTTTTCTTATCTAACAACAATCACTTATGACCAGTGATTGTACAACAAGCCCACTGATATTGCTATAGTCACTCCATACTAGCCAGGTAAGGAATGAATATGATTCACAATGGATTTAAACTCTACGGTGTGCTATTATTTTAGGGACTTTATCTTGAGCAGGGACCATATGATGTAATGGTTCAATCCCTTTCCTACACTTGGCGACGTAGTTAATGAGTACGAGTGGGACTCACTCTTGCTGATTTTGGTACTCGATACTCCTCCCAAGAGTCAATGCTCATAGGACTCTTCCTAACCATAATTAGCCTCATGGAGACACTTATCAACCAATCAGTCTCAATGATAGTCTCATCATCTCATTAACTCAAACTCAAGGGTACTTATTTATTTCAGGGACTTTAACTCATCTTAGTTAACTCAATTCTCATTTAAGAACTTAAGGACTCAGATTATCAATTAGAAGAAGTCATTTAGAAAGAACTTAAGAAGTCCTCAATTATGGAGACTCATGGGATCATTAAGCTCAAGTATTCAACCTCACACTCCCATTAAGATTACCATTAACATACGCATGTCAAGGTTCTAGACTCCATACCTAGGTTCATTATGCATGCTTTCACAATTTAACATATAGGGTTTATACATCATCTCATGAAAAGTATTCAACTCAAGAAAATAAGTTTATAATGATCATCAACATATGAAAATACATGTACTAGACATAATTTTTCAAGAGAGAAATCAAGAAAGTATTTCAAGAAACACGTATGTGGATCATGGACTCTGAACTCCTCTATTATCATCTATGGGGCACATGGAAGAATTGCCTTACATACTAGTTTTGCCTTACATACCTAGAATGAAGCTTTTGGACAATCAATCCTTAAGAATTCTCCTCGAACTCCTCAATTTTACGCTCCTCTTCTCTCCTTTTTAGCCCTAGTCTTTTTCAAGGACTTAGAAAGGACTTAGAATGGGGTCTAAAATCCTTTTTACGTTTAAAACGACCTATTTTGATCATATATTAAGTCTAGCAGAGGTTTGGAAAGGTCTAGAATGTCCCTCACAAAATTTAAAAAAAAATCTATCTTGGGACATGGGGTTCTGTGTCAATTTTTGCTAATTTCATTGAAAATTCTCCGAACGAGTTTTCTAATCCCATAGAAAAATTTTAAAACAAAATTAAGTGCCGCAATAGGTGCACTAGTACTCCTGTCGCGCACCTCAAAGGAAA
The DNA here is from genome assembly GCA_000787875.1 of Solanum virginianum. Classification (NCBI taxonomy): domain Eukaryota; kingdom Viridiplantae; phylum Streptophyta; class Magnoliopsida; order Solanales; family Solanaceae; genus Solanum; species Solanum virginianum. The sequence goes on from DF358341.1 coordinate 42,906, forward strand.
TCCTTTTCGCATCAAAAGATTATCTTTTGATCCAGTTGCTCAAAAAATCAACTGAGACCACTTTCTCCCTTAATGTTCCATGTTGCATATCCGACCTCAGATTTGCCATCAGAGCATAGGAAGACACGTTATACGCATAACTCTCCTCTAGGAGTATTTTGGTAATTTCATTAGGCGTCATATTGTCTCCCCATTGGGATTATTCATCATCGAATGATGAGTAGAGGTGGATATCAAGGCACTAATAGACTCAAGACTCATCTCAATACTCACTCAACAACTCAAACTCTCGACTCCTCATCAACTTCAACAAACTCTACTCAGATTCAAGAATAGACACATCAACTCAAGAATCAAAAGATCAATTTAGTTAAGGGTAAGAATATTACCTTTAACATTCTCCTTAGCAGGCATAAATAGATGCAAATATTTAGCTCTCACCTCTTTCTCAGCTTCCCATGTGGCTTCCTCAATGAATTTATTTCTCCACAAGACTTCGACTAAGGTGATCTCTTTAGTTCTCAACTTGCGAACTTGATGATCAATGATTTGGACCAGAATCTCTTCGTATGACAAGCTATCCTTCACTCTAATACTCCCAATAGGGATAACCAATGTAGGATCTCCCAAGAACTTCTTCAATTCAAGATGTGGAATACCAAATGAATTATATCTAACTCTGAAGGAAAGTCTAACTCATAAGCAACCTTTGCAATCCTCTTCACAATCTGATAGGGGTCGATATAGTGAGGACTCAATTTTCCCTTCTTCCCAAATCTCATTACACCCTTCTTAGGTGACACTTTTAAGCACACCCAATCATTTACATCAAACTCGAAGTCTCTTCTTCTCACATTGATGTAAGATTTCTAGCGACTCTGTGCAGTCTTCAACCAAGTTTTTAATGACCTTTACCTTCTCCATCAATTGGTGGACAAGATCAAGCCTAATCAACTCGGCTTATCCAACCTCAAATGACCTAATTGGTGATCTATATCTCCTCCCACATAAAGCTTCATAAAGAGCTATTTGAATGTTTATGTGATAACAATTGTTATATGCAAATTCAATCAATGGTAAGTGATCATCCCAATTTCCTTTGAAGTCAAGGACAAAATATCTTAATATATCCTCTAATGTCTGAATGGTACACTCTACCAGGCTATTTGTCAATGGATGAAAGGTCGTACTCAAATTCACTTTAGTACACAATCTCTTCTAGAAAGATCTCCAAAATTAGGAGGTGAATTGAGCTCCTTAGTCCAAGATGATGGATAAGGAAACTCCATGCAACCTCATACTATCATAGATGTACAACTTTATATACTTCTTTATAGTGTTAGTTGTCTTAACTGCTAAGAAGTGAGCCAATTTTGTCATCCTATCCATAATCACCCATATTGAATCATATTGCTTTCAAGACCTCGGTAGACCATTAATGGAGTCCATGTTGATCATCTTCCACTTCCATTTAGAAATCTCAAAGTTTTGTACCAATCCACATGGCCTTTGATGCTCAACTTTAACTTGTTGGCAATTTGGGCACTTGGAAACAAACTCAACAATATCCCTCTTCATTTAGCTCCACCACTAGACTTCCCTCAAGTCGTGGTACATAATGATAGAGCCAGGATGAATAGACTACGTAGAGCTATGGGCTTCCACCATGATTCTATCTCAAATACAATCTACATCTGGGAAACCCAATCTACTCTGGTACCTCAACACTCTATCTCCCCCTTTAGAGAATACTATCACTTTCTGTTTGTGGACAACCTCCTTCAATTGAAGTATGACAGGATCTCAGACTTATTTTTCTTTCACCTCCGCCACTAAAGATGAAGCAGATCCATTCTAAACGTTGACTCCCCCTCATCATTCTCCTCAAGTTGAACTCCCAATTGAGCCGATCGATGTATTTCCTTAGCTAGATCCTTCTTTCCCTCCTCAAAATAGGCTATGCTACCCACTGAAAACCTACTAAGAGCATCTGTAACAATGTTAGCTTTACTTGGGTGGTAGAGAATTGAGAAATTCCAACCATCTCCTCTATCGCAGGTTGAGCTCTTTCTGACTAAAGACATACTACAGGCTCTTATGGTCAGTGAACATATCCACATGCACTACACAAGGATAGTAGCGCCATATTTTAAGTGCAAAAACCACCGCTGCCAACTCAAGATCATGGGTCGGATAGTTCCACGCATGAACCTTAAGTTGTATGTAAGCATAGGCTTTCACTTTCCCTCTCTGCATTAGCACACACTCTAATCCAACTCTCAAAGCATCATAATAGATCATAAAGTCCTGTGTCCCATCAGGTAAGGTTAAAACTGGTGCAATAGTCAGTCTGGTCTTCAACTCTTGGAAACATTTCTCACATTCATCATACCGCTGAAACTTGACCTTTTTCTAAGTCAATTTGGTCAAGGTAAAGATAGGGAAGAAAATCCAGCAAAATATTTTGGTAATAGCTTGCCAACCCCAAGAAACTTCTTATGCTAGTTGGAAAGGTCGGTCTGGGCCAGTTCTTAACCGCTTCAATCTTATGGGCATCTACTCGAATACCATCACCGGACATAATATGGCCTAGAAAAGCCACTAACTTACGCCAAATCTCATATTTTAAGAATTTTGCATATAACACATGGTCCTTGAGGGTCTGAAGTATAACTCTGAGGTGATTGGCATGCTTCTCCTCGTCTCTCAAATACACCAATATGTCGTTGATGAACACGATCATAAACATATTAAGATATTATCTAAACACCCTATTCATCAAGTCCATATATAGCTATGGGTGCATTTGTCAACCCAAAAGACATGACCAAGAACGCAAATTGGCCATATCTAGTCCTAAAGACTGTTTTTGGAATATCACATTCCCTCAATTTCAACTGGTAGCCAGATTTGAGGTTTATCTTTGAGAAACAAGAGGCACCCTAAAGTTGGTCACGTAGATAATCTATCCTTGGAAGAGGATATTTATTCATTACCTGTTCATTGCCTATAGTCGATACACTTTCTGAGAGACCCATCTTTCTTTCGCACGAATAGGATAGGGGCACCCCAAGGCGAAACACTCGACCTAATAAAGCCCTTCTTTACCAGATCTCTGAAACTGCTCTTTCAACTGTTTTGACTCAGCAGGGGCCATCCTATAACATTGGATTGAGATAGTTTAGGTATTGGAGAAAACATCAATAATAAAGTCAATCTCCCTATCATGAGGGACTCTAGCTAGATCTTCAAGAAATACTTAAGGAAACTCATTCACAATTAAGACTGACTCATGAGTAGGGGACCCAACATCACCAGACTTAACTCGCACGAGGTGATAGATCCAACCTTTGGAAATTAGCTTTCGGCCCCTAAGGTAGGAGATAAACTTTCCATTAGGTGCAATAGAATTACCTCTCCACTCTAGAACTGGCTCATTCAGGAACTGAAACTTAATGGTTCGGGATCTACAATCAATGGAGGCATATCAGACGTGAAGCCAATCTATTCGAAGGGTTACATCAAAATCTATCATCTCTAACTCAACCAAAACAATAAGAGTATCTTTATGATGGATGGACTCTACACAGGCTCTATAGATTCTCTCAGTTCGAATAGACTCACCCACTGGAGTAGAAATATCAAAGTGTTCAAGAAGACTCTCAAGGGTTCTATTAAATCTTCTAGCCACATAAGGATGTACAAATGATAATGCTGCACCAATATCCATCAAAATATAACAATTAATAGAAAAGAATCAAATCATAGTTATCACCATATCATAGGAGTTCTCCTGATCTTGGCAACTACCCATGGCATAAAAATGGTTTGTGGTTCCACTTGCGCCTGATATAGTACCTTTCTGGGTTCCTCTAGCTGGTAGGGCTGGTACAGAAGATTGAGCCCGGTCAGCTTGCTTTGGATAATCTCTATGGTAATTTCCCACTTGACCACACCAAAAGCATGTATCGCTCCCCTCACGACTTTTACCCAAGTATAATCTACCACATTTACCATATAATGGTTTACCTTGTGAACCTTAAGCCATACTAACTTGTGACTGAGGTCCATGGGCTCCAACATTCTGAGACCTCTGATCATTCCTGATTGTGGGCGCAGGTGCACTAGTAGATAATAGTGTTGGCCCAGACTGGATTTTGTTACCATTCCCTCTCTTTCCAACCTCATGGCTAGATGTCTTAGCCTTCTTACTTCTAGACTCTTCTCTGTCATATTGTCTCTCTTCATCATCTTGTTGCTCAAAAGGCATCAATCTCTCGATGTCTATATCACTTACAAGCATCGGTTCTCTCTACCTCTCATTGGCCCTCTGTTTAGCCCATTAATATACATCCCCATTCTCCCCCTTATGTCAGCGACCATATCGAAAGTGTAGTAAGATAAGTGAATGAACTTAAGCCCATACTCTTGCTTAGACATATCGCCCTGTTTCAGATTCAAGAACTCACTTACCATGGGCTCCCTTCATTCTCTTGGAAAGATGCCCCAAAGAAATCTTTCTCGAACACTGCCCAAGTCAATAATAGGGCTCCCTCTCCTCTATCATTCTTCCATTGATAGAACAATAGTCTGGCCACACCCTTGTGCAAGTAGGTACCCACTTCATCTATGTCAAGATAAGCCATATGGAACACTTTCTGAAGCTTATCTACATATTTTTCAAGATCCTCATTAGATGTAGACCCCATGAACAAATACAGATTTATCCTCAAGAATTCTCAGACTAGATGTGTCTTGTGCATCCTGCCTACCTGCTCCTTGTCTCGCAGTAGGTGCTGTAACAGCTTGGGCTAGAGTTTGAATAGCCTGGCGAAGCTCAACATTGGAAATCTCAGCTTGTAGGGGTTGCTCAATAGGGACAACTGGATTCATGGGCTCCTCATATCTTTGAGGCTCGGGTGGGTTAACATTCGGCCGATCGAAATGTCCTATACCTCTGACGGCTCTTCTAGGAGGCATCATCATAACTCTACAATCCTAGAGCATGAATTAGAAGATAACTATTCATAGAGCATACCTCTATCACACGATTTAGAACATGAAAGAAGTCAAACGATTCCTAATGTCCTATAGCATTCTTATTATGGATGTGGAGCTCTTAACACCAATAGTAAGGACTCTACTAGACACAACTTTATAGACTCCCTAGGAATCTTGAAATTTGTGCTCTGATACTAAGTTTTTGATGCCCCAGGAGAGTACCCTAGATATGGCTGGCACCTAGAGACTATTGCTAGTCCCTAAGCGAATCACTCAGCCTCATCACGTCTATTCAATCGATAAACTCTATAAGATTAGCAAAAGTCTAAAGATAGCAATGGGTAGTCTAGTCTCAAAATAATATCAAATAAAATAAAAGGCTAGTAGAAGAAACTAGCTCAATAAGTCTCAACATCAATACTCCAACTCTTTTCTATAAAGCCTCTATCACTATCATATGGTACCAATAACAGACCCATGGCTACTTCAAAATAAAATAAAGCAAACTTAAAGTCTAACTCTAATAGCAAGATGAAAGTATATGTAATGAAACTCAGAAGTAAAGGAGGCTCACCAGCTCAGGTGAAATGCTCAAATCCTCAACGGTGCACCTGTTGACTATCTCTAATACCTACCTCCACATCATAAAATGATGCAGTCCAAAAGGGGACATCAGTACTTGGAATGTACTGGTATGTAAAATAGCTGAATGAAACAAAAACATGTAAAATAATATAGAGCAACATCAACTCAACATAATACTCAATTAGAATATCAAATGTCTACCTAAAGAAAGAATAAAAAGTAGACAAATGACCCACCAACCAACTCAACATGATCAATCAACTCAACTCATCACAACTCAACTCAGAGTACTCAATGTGAGAACTTTCTAGGAGTTTCTCTTATCTGACAACAATCATGTTTGAGCCAGTGATTGTACCACAATCCCGCTAATGTTGCCACAGTCGTTCCATACTTGCCGGGTAAGGAATGAATATGATCTATAAGGGATCTAAACTCTAATATCCACTATTGTTTCAGGGACTTTATCTCAAGCATCGATCATGTGATGTAATAGCTCAATCCCCTTCCTATGCTTGGAGACTAGTTAATGAGTGTGAGTAGGACTCACTCTTACCCATTTTGGTGCTCGATACTCCTCCTAAGGTTCAATGCTCATAAGACTCGTCCTCACCTCAATTAGCCTCATGGAGGCACTCATCAATGCAATTAGCCTCATGGAGACTCTAATTATGTCATTAACTAAAAATCAAGGGTCCTTATTTATTTCAGGGACTTTAACTCATCTCAGTTAACTCAATTCTCATTTAAGAACTCAAGGACTCAAATCATCAATTAGAAGAAGTCATTTAGATAGAACTCAATAACTCAATTATGGAGACTCATGGGATCATCAAGCTCTAGTACTTAACCTAACACTCACATCAAGATTTCCATCAACATAATCACGTCAAGGCTCTAGACTCCATCTCTAGGTTCATTATGCATACTTTCATAATTTAATATGTAGGGTTTATACATCCTCTCTTGAAAAGTATTCAAATCAAGAAAAAAAGTTTATGATGATCATCAATATATGAAAATACATGTAATTATATAATTTTTTCTAGAGAGAAATCAAGAAAGTATTTCAAGAATCGTGTATGTGGACTCATGGACTCTCAACTCCTCTATTACCATCTATGGGGCATATGGAGGAACAATCTAATATTTTATATTAGCCTTACATACCTAGAATGAAGCTTTTGGAAAATCAATCCTCAAGAACTCTCCTCAAACTCCTTAATTTTACACTACTCTTCTCTCCTATTTAGCCCTAGTTTTTTTTCAAGGATTTAGAAAGGACTTAGAATGGCATTTAAAACCCTTTTTATGCTAAAACCACCCATTTTGGTCATCGTTTAAATCTAGAAAGATTTGGAAAGGTCTGGAATACCCCTCACAAAATTCAAAAAAATCCCATCCTGAGACATGATGTCCGCGACACAAACAATGTCAATTTTTGGTATCTTTCAACGAAAATTCTCCAAATGAGTTTTATAATACTATAGAAAATTTTTAGAACAAAATTAAGTGTTGGTCCATGGCAGGTGCGCATTGCACACCTTTCACACACACTCAATGGAAATTGTTTTGCATTAAAAAATCATCATTTGATCTGGTTGATCTAAAAATCAACCAAGACCACTTTCCCCCTTAATTTTTCATGCTGATCGCACATTCAACCTTGGATTTACCATCGGAGCATGGGAAGACACATTATGTTCACATCTCTCCTCTAGGGCTATTTTGATAATTTTACCAGGTGTTACATACAATCTAACCTCTTCTTTTTGCCTACAAACACTTAACTTTTATTCTCCCATAAACTCATTTGTATAGGACTTAGACTATAATGGAAAACTCTTCATTATCTATCCATAAGCGCCAATCAATTTAGTATTCATGATGATAAGGTATGTTTACATGAACCTTCTCCATATTGACGACTCAAATATATTACATAGATTCTTATAGCAGTCATAACTTAGAGTTTCGCACAACTTCTCACTATCAATGGATGCACATCATAAACCTCTTCTATCAAATGTTTCATCCTCAATTCTCTATTTCCAGCCAAGCCTCTTCTACCATACTCACTGTCATGAACCAAGCCTAGGGCCTAGACATGATCGGCGAATGGGGAACCCGAAGAAACCCCAAACAAGCCTCATAGCATATCATTACACATCCTTGGTCGCGAGAGCAATGTGAAACAACATAAGAAACATAAACAAGGAAAATTGAGACTAAGGGAGACATAAATAGCTCATATTAAAATGACAATAAGAGATAAGCATAAACATGGGGAATTGGGACTAAGGGTAAATTTCAATATCATGAACACCAAGAAATGAGAGAGTCAAGGCTCATAGCCAAGATACATAACATATCCAACAACACTTCTAAACCTTAGATACTTAGTGGGGGCCAAGACAAGTAACCAGTCTCACCCTCATAATAATGACAATAGGTAATTTAAACATATAAGACATAGTCTAAACATAAGTTTGGGATAATATATATGTTGTCCCTGAACTTGACAACTCACTATAAGCTAACTTGAACAATCCATCTAGCCACGAGGAGAATCAATAGGAGCTCTGGTTCCTACATGGTTATATAATTTAGGCATAGTGTACACATTAGTACGTTTAAATGTACTAAGTATGTAGGATGCAATGTATCAAGAGATAGGCATCTTACGCAAAATGCATCATCATAAGCAATAGAAAGCATACTAATAATATGACATGTATGAATAATGTTTGAAGTAAACTCGTGCTTATATAGAAAATAATACGAATGTAAGGAGTGACCATTATAGTGTAATCCAAAGCCTACAACCTCCTTGGAGAGGCGCATGAGGTACAAATCCCTTTATGAGATCGATGGAGTACAAACCCCTCAACAAGGTTGATAGAATACAAACCCCCAAACAAGGTTGATAGGTACAAACCACCAACAAGGTTGATGCATACAAACCCCTTAAGAGGTTGATGGAGTACAAACACCCTAACAAGGTTGATGGAGTACAAACACCCCAAAAAGGTTGATGGGTACAAACCCCCACTCCATCTCTAGGTTCATTATGCATACTTTCATAATTTAATATGTAGGGTTTATACATCCTCTCTTGAAAAGTATTCAAATCAAGAAAAAAAGTTTATGATGATCATCAATATATGAAAATACATGTAATTATATAATTTTTTCTAGAGAGAAATCAAGAAAGTATTTCAAGAATCGTACAACTCGCGGAGCTAGGCTTGGTCATCGCCAACACTATAGAGATAATATCATATAAGGTTAGCCGAGCCTACCATACCCCAATTGAGGCGATCGAGAGAGTATTGGGGAATGTCTTGTATAATATGAAAGTAAAATATGGATAAGGATAGGCATTTTTCACATATAGGAAGACTTGGGCCCAAGATCCAAAAGCCTTGGATAGAGATAGAAAAGTTAGATGAAATTACACTGAAAAATAACACTGGCGCATCGCACCAGTAACGCACAGGCCCACTGTTTTCATTAAACTTTGAAATTTCAAAATTTTCTAAGGTTTCTCTAAAATTATTGTTAGACCCATCTCCCACTCAATTTGACATCCTGAACAAGAATATGAACTCAAATTTTTGATATCACGCACAAATTTTGAGATATGTAAAAATTACGATTCTAGGTACTTCCGAGACACATTTTTGGGCTTTTTTTTAGAGGGGGTTGCTACAATATCTCCCCATTGGGAACATTCATCTCCAAATTTCAAAGAAATGTACAATAGAAGAGTAATCATAAAGAGATCAGCCCCAACAAGAATGCAAAATCACACTTAAAACACCTTTTAAAAATCTCAATATAAGTGTTAAAATCACCATGATCTTTCTCAATATAATCATGAATGCATGGTCAAACCAAAAGGGCACTACATAAAATTCAAAGTATCGGGAAGGATTTCACTAACCCACTAATCACCAGAATCACCTCAATAGAAATAACTTAGCTTCAACACCCTTAATTCTTACAAGAGGATGAAACATAAAACTTGGAATTCATAAAAGGACTTGACGTGTTATCATAAGCTTGAATAGAATGAAAGATGTATGAATGTTGCTCCTACATGCCCACTTCGGCTCCCTGGGAGATACTATTGACTTGGTGATTCTCCCAATGGGCATTGACAAACACTATGCCCTCACAAATCAACCTTTACTCATATCCACCCAACATGTCCACCAGACCTCCTCATAAGTCGACTCATCCTCCACAACATCCACCACCTCAAGAGTCCTATAACACATGAATCACTAACACACCTCCTCAATCCTAGAATCATTAAGAACTAGACGAACCATATCTATATCCATAGGGAACTCCAATTCGTATACGGCCTTACCAATCTTCCTCAAGACTCTATAAGGACTCACTAACATTAAACTAAATTTCCTCTCTTGTCAAAAAAACCACATCTTTCATGAGTGAAACCTTCAAATAGACGTGATCACCACCCCTACATCCAAAATCCCTACTCCTCACACCGGCATAGGACCATTGATGACTTTGGGCTATTTCATGCTTTCCCTAATCAGCCTTACCTTCCCCATAGCCTCCATAACAAGATCTAGACCCAACAAAGCCATTCCTCCCACTTCAAACCACCTACCCAAGAACGTACAATGTCTATTATATGGAGTATTCAAAAGGAGTCATGCCAATGCTAGAATGATAGTTATTATTCATCTCATCAAGAACCCTCTTACTCAAGTCATCAACACTAGGCACACACAACCTACCTTGGTACCTTCGGGTACTATCTCCGGCTTGGGAGAAAACCTCCACCTTGCCAATGCTCACCAAAGACTTCAATTCTAATAAGGAGAGATCAAGATCTTGCTTTGGTCTTACATCACTAACCAATGAAGATTTAGAGCCATCAACAACAATAACACCACCATTGTCCACCTCTTCTAACCTAACCCCCAATCTAGCCAACCGATGCACCTCCCTAGCCACCTCTTTATTACCATAATTAATATGTGCTAAGCTACCTGTAGACACCCTACTTGAAGTATCTGCCACAATATTAGCCTTACCGGGACAATAATGCACACACTTATCATAATCCTTAAGAAGTTCTAATCACCTCTTTTGTCTCAAGCTAAGGTCCTTTAGGTGAACGCATATTAAAGACTCTAGTGAACGTTAAATACATCAATATGCACCCCATTAATCAATGATGTAAATTCAAAGCAAATACAATGGCGGCAAATCTCAAAATAATAAGTAGGATAACCCTTCTTCGGCCTCTCAAATTAGCTAAAAGCATAGGCTCCCACCTAACCATGTTGCATCAATACACAACCCAAAACCAATCTAGGAGACATCACAAACAACAAATCCCTCTAGCCCTTTCGGTAGTGACAAAATAGGAGATGACACAAGCTTATCCTTCAATGTTTGGAAACTCCTCTCACACTCATCGGTCCGCACAAACTTGTCCTTCTTTTGATGCAACTTAGTCATAGGAGAAGCAATAGAAGAGAACTCATTCACAAACCTTCGATAGTAACCCTCTAAGCCTAAGAAGCTCCTAATGTCCAAGGGAGTCAAACGTCTAGGCCAATTTTTAATCATATCCGACTTCTTA
>DF358341.1:54199-90221 GCA_000787875.1 Solanum virginianum
TATCCGACTTCTTAGGATCTATTTTAATACCATCCTTCGACACCCCATGACCTAGGGAGGTAACCCTTTTAACCAGATTTCACACTTCACACACTTAACATACAACTCCTCTTACCCCAAGATTTACAACATTACCCCCAAATAGTTCTCAAGCTCTAAATAAATCAATACCTCATCACTAGAGACTATTACCAAAATAACAAGGTAGGGACTAAAGACCCCATTCATGAAACCTATAGACAGAATCGAGCATAAGTCAAACCAAAAGGGCACTACATAAAATTCAAAGTATCGGGAAGGATTTCACTAACCCACTAATCACCAGAATCACCTCAATAGAAATAACTTAGCTTCAACACCCTTAATTCTTACAAGATGGTAAATGCAACCCTTAGAGATCAATTGTACCTTAAGACAAGAAATAGACTTACCCTTTTGCAACCACTTTACAAGCTCCCATTCAAAGAAAGATTTAATAGGGAATCAGAATTTAACTTTAGGGACCCTACATTCAATGGGGACTCAACACTAGCGCAACTAATCCATCCCAAGCATAGCATCAAAATCCACCATACCAACCCAATAAGTCACAATGCAAGAACTAGTGCAATATGAACATGGAATAACAAATATGAACTTTCAAACAATAATAGGCTCACCAACGAAATAAGCATAAAAAAGAGTTCGAGACACATATGAAACCCACTAGCAACCATAAGAAAAATGAAAGAAATAGTGGCACACCGGCCCATCAATGCAAACACATCAAAGACAAAGGAAATTTCAAAATACCGGTAGCAACATCGAGCACCTCATCCCCTTCCTGAGCCACTTGATCAACGTATCCACCTTGATCTAAAGGTCGACCACCTTTACACTTCCTTCGAACATATGGACAATTCACTAGTTTATGACCCATTTTACTACACCCATAACAAGCATTAGTCTTCCACAAGTAATGGCCACTATAGTACTTTCCACACCTTTGACACTTGGGATTAGTCATCCCACCAACACCTCTTTCACTCTTATTGCATTTACAAGGGCAATCCTTTACCTTATGACCCAAGTTTCCACAACTATAACAAGGGCCGGTACCTCTCAAGTATAGGCCATCGTGACACTTACCACATTTTGGACACCTAGCATAAGGTACCATACCACCTCTATCTTTGATACTTTGAAACTTTCCTTCAATATGGGCTTTCTTAGCCCCACTACCTCTTTTCTTTTTTTGGGAGCATTAACTTGCTGAGCGAGGTGAATTGTCCATTTTGCCGCTGCTTTGACAAAATCCCATAGAGCATTGTGAACCTCCACATTCATCATATCATCAGCTTGAGTAGCTTAAGACATATCCTGTAATGTAACAGTTAGGGATTAGAAATAAGCCCCAGGGAACCTAACTCTATCGCTTGACATATATCATGAAGAAGGAAAATATTTCCTAGAACTCCTCATAGCCTTCTATGAATAGTCGTGGTGCGCTTCACAACTATGAATAAGACTCTAATCGACTTGGTGTGTACGATATCTAGGACCTAACAACCTAGTTCTCTTATACCATCTTTGTCATGACCCAAGCTTAGGACCTAGAAGTGATCGGCAAATGGGGAACCCGAAGGAACCCCAAACAAGCCTCATAGCATATCATTACACATCCTTGGTCGCTAAAGCAATTAAAAATAACAATAAGAGATAAACATAAACAAGGAAAATTGGGACTAAGGGTGAATTTCCATATCATAAACACGAAGAAACAAGAGAGCCAAGGCTCATAGCATGATACATAACATGTCCAACAATACCTCTAAACCTTAGATACTTAGCGGGGGCTCGGAAAACCAATCACGCTCACCTGCATAATAAAGACAATAGATTATGTAAACATACAAGACATAGTCTAAACATAAGATTGAAAGAAGATAGATATTGTCCCCGAACTTGAGGACTCACCATTAGCTAACTTGAACAATCCGTCTGGCCACGAAGAGAATTAATAGGAGCTCCAGTTCTTACATGGGGATATCATGTAGGCATAGAGTATGTGTTAGTACATTTGAATGTACTAAGTATATAGGATGCAATGCAACTGAGATAGACATCATAGGCAAGGTGCATAATCATAAGCAATAGATAGCATACTAATAATATGACACATATGAATGGTGCTTGAATTAAAATCATACTTATATAGACCATAACACGAGTGTAAGAAATGACCATTATAGTTTAATCCAAGGGCTACCACCTCCTTGGAGAGGCGCATAAGGTACAAATCCGTTCATGAGGTTGATGGAGTATAAATCCATTCATGAGATTGATGGAGTATAAACCCCCTAATAAGGTTTATGGAGTACAAACCTGGGTACCAACCCCCAACAAGGTTACCCGAGCCTACAACCCCTCGAGCTAGGCGATCGAGGAACCATCCCCTCAACAAGGTTACCCAGGCCTACAACCCCCCGAGTTAGGCTTGGTCATCTCCAACACTATAGAGATAATTTCATATATATATATATATATGTATATATATGTACATATATATGTGTGTGTATATATATATCTATGTGTATATATATACATATGTATATATATCTATGTGTATATATGTATATCTATGTGTATATGTATATATCTATGTATATATGTATATATGTATGTATATATATATGTATATGTATATGTGTGTGTGTATATATATATGTATATATATATACACACTCCTTTCATCATCATATACATACATTCCCTTTCACCACCATTTCATGATTATTCAAACATCATTCCATAATCATATGGTCATCAACTCATAAGACATGCATAAGACCTTCAATTCCTCAAGAAATCATATTTGGACATTTTATCAAACAGTTGGCAGGTGTGTTGTGATAGTGTAAAACCATGCAACTCAAGAGCGAACTTATGCAAGAAAACTTTAAGTAAAATAGCCCACTAATACTTGGTAATACCATCTTGTAAAATATATTAGAACCCCTCATCAAATCCCAAAAGAGGTCACAGTTCTAAAGCTTAGAACATGCATAATCATAATAGGTAAATAATCTTATGGTATAGACTTAAAAATGATTAATCATGTATTTTCAACCCAACTTTCATAAAATCTCAATATAGTACATGATCATAATCTCTAACGAATAATACCTATAAGCAACACAACTTGGAAACATGTAATTTTCATAGAAATGACATATTGGGCTTCATGGGTGAAAGGTACCCATGAATGAAACCCACATACATTAGACCTTAAATTTCTTGAAATTAAGTTGGGAAAGACTTGAAGTTTGAAAGTGGGTTTTGGAATCCAATGCTTACTCTTGAGTTTCCTTGAATTTGTATTGGAGTTTTGATGGAGGGTCTTGAGAGAATTTGAGAGTGTATTCCAATTGGGAGGAGAGAATTTGGTCTTTAGGAATAGGGTTAGGTCTTTAGGAGGTGTTAAGATAGCATAGGAATTCCAAAAATACCAATATAAATGGCTAAATTTAAGGAATGCCATTAATGAGGTAGAATTTAGCAAAAACCCGTATATATCCCTGTACATACAAGTTCTACAAAAACTAGCATAACTTCTTCATCCGAACTCTAAATAAGATGAAACAAAGTGCGTTAGAAAGATAATTCAAAGATATTTGATTTCGTAGGTCATGAGACACCCAGTTCAGTGTGTTCTAAGAGATATGACACTTTAAAATTGATCCTCCTACCGATACTTATGCAAAACTTAGCCAACAAAAATTCTTTCGAACTTGGATTGATGTAGGGGACCCATGATGGTCTTAAATGAAATAAATCAGTTTGACTTAGATTTTACTGATAACTTGAAGCTTGAATGGGTTTCTTGAGATCCAAAAGTGAGTTTGGACACTTGAATTGGTGAAATATTTGTCTTAAATGTTAGAGAGAGTATTGGGGAATGTCTTGTATGATATGAAAGCAAAATATGGCTAAGTATAGGTATTTTCACGTATGGGAAGACTTAGGCCCAAGGCCCAAAATCCTTGGACATATGATATGAAAGCAAAATATGGCTAAGTATAGGTATTTTTCATATATGGGAAGGCTTTGGCCCATGACCCAAAAGCCTTGGATGGAGATAGAAAAGCTGGACAAAATTACACTGTGCCAGTGACGCGCAGACCCACTGTTTTCTTCAAATTTTGAAATTTGAAAATTCACTATGGTTGCTCTAAAATCAGGGTTAGATCCATTTCTTACTCAATTTGACCCACTGAACAAGAATATGAAGTCAAATTTTTGATAACTTGTACGAATTTTGAGATATGTGCAAATTATGATTCTAGACACTTCTATGGCACATTTTGTAACACTTTTTTTGGGGTCGTTACAATATCTCCCCCTTGGGATTATTCATCCCCGAATGTTAACCTATCATCATGCTCACCCTATGTCTCAAGATAAACTTTTTTTGAATTTTGTGAGGGCTATTCTAGACATTTCCAATCCCCTCCTGGACTTAATATATGATTAAAATGAATCATTTTAAGCGTAAAAAGTGTTTTAAACCTATTCTAAGTCCTTTCTAAGTCCTTCAAAAAGACTAGGGCTATAGAGAACAGAAGAAGAGTGACAAATTGAGGTGTTCGAAGAGAGTTCCTTGAGGTTTATTATCCAAATGTTCAATCCAAGTATATAAGGCTAAGCTAAAGCATGAGATTGTTCTCTCATGTGCCCCATATATGGTCATAGAGGAATTGACAGTTCATAGTCCCCATACATGTTTCTTGAATTTCTTCTTGAATATTGTCTTACAAATTATATCTATTATATGTATTTTCCTAGGTTGATGATCATCATAAACTTGTTTTCTTGAATTGAATACGTTTCATGAGATATTGGATAAACCCAATATGTTAACTTTTGAAAGCATGTATAAATGAACTTAGGGATTAAGTCTAGAGCCTTGATTTGAGAATATTGATTGGGATGTGAGCATGATGATAGGTTGATAGAACTTGATGGTCCTATGATAATCTATAAATAATCCCTATTGGTTTGTCTATTCAAATGTTCTCTAATGATTGATCTAAGCCTTGAGCTATTGATTGCGATGTTGATTGATGAGATGATAAAATTCTCTATGACATTGATTGAGATATATGACTCTTATGAGCATTACGTCTTGGGAGGTGTATTGAGCACAAAAATGGGTAAGAGTAAAAACCAAATCACACTCATTAACTATATTGCCAAGCATAGGTGAGGATTAGAACCATCAGATTACATTAAGGGTCCCTATTGTTAAAAGTCCCTGAAACAATAGAGGACTTGTTAATTGCCAACTCCATTATGGAATATCCATTATAGTTTCAATTCGTTCTCTACCTGCAAGTACAAAACCACTATGGCAACACTAGCAGGGTATTGTACAATCACTGGCTAATAAGTGATTATTGTCAGATAAGAGAAACTCCCAGAAAGTTCCCACATTGAGTACTTTGAGTCAAGATGAGTTGAGTTCCATTTATTTGAGACTAAGTGTATTGATGAGGTTGATTGGTCACATGTCTACTCTTTATTTTTCTTTTAGATAGACATTTGACATTCTGATTTGGTTATTACTCTGATTTGATGTTATTTCCATATTATTCTTCTTGTTTCTATTACATTCAGCTATTTTATATACCGTACATTCCATGTATTGACTCCACTCAATGCTGCATAATTTTATGATCTAGATGTAGATGTTAGCGATCATCAACTGTTGAGGATTTAAGTAGGTCAGTAGAGTTAGTGAGCCTCCTTTACTTCGTAGGACCATTATTTACTTTCATCTAGCAGTTAGAGTCAGACTTTTAGAGTAGCTTTACTATTTATTGAGTTGAGGTATCCATGGGTCTATCATTGGCACCGTTTGATAGTGATAGAGTCTTCATAGACTAAAGTCGAATGCTGATTTTGAGACTTGTGAGCTAGTTTCTTACTAACTAGCCCTTTTTATTCATTCTGCTATTTGAGATTAGATGTGCCCATTATACTCTATAGTCTTTCGCTAATTTATAGAGTTATTGAATGAATGGATCTGATGAGTACAAGTGGTTCGCTTGGGGACTAGCAATAGTCTCCGAGTGCCGACTACGCCTACGGTACCTTTTTGAGGCGTGACATAGAACTCCTCAATTCCTCGCTCCTCTTCTCTTCTCTTCTCTTTAGTCCTAGTTTTTTTCAAGGACTTAGAAGAGCCTAAAATGGGTTAAGAACCCTTTTTATACTCAAAACGGCCTATTTTGGTCATATATTAAATCTAAGAGGGGTTTGGAAAGGTTTAGAATACCCCTCACGAAATTTGAAAAAAACCCATCTCGGGACACGGGGTCCGTGACGCGGACAGTGTCAATTTTTGGTGTTTTTCATTGAAAATTCTCCGAACGAGCTTTCCAATCCTGTAAAAAAAATTTAAAATAAAACCAAGTATTGGTCCGCGGTAGGTGCACGTCGCACACCTGTCCGGCGCTCATTCTAGAATTTATTTTTGCAAAATTATCTATTGATCCGATTGCTCCAAAAATCAACCGAGACTACTTTCCCACTTATTTTTTCATACTAATTGCAAATCTAACCTCGGATTTGCCATCGAAGCATGGGAAGACACATTATACGCACATTTTTCATGAAGGGACATTTTGGTAATTTTACCGGGTGTTACATTATCTCCCCTTTGGAATCATTCGTCTTTGAATGATGACTAAAGGTGGTCATGAAGGCACGAATAACACTCAGAACACTTCTCAAAACTCACTCAATCAATCAAACTCTCTACTCTTCCTCAACCTGAATAAACTTTACTCAGACTTAGGAATAGGTACATCAACTCAAATAGACAATTCTGTTCAGATCAAGAGTAGAAATATCATCTTAGACATCCTCACTATCAGGCAAGAACGGAATGTCAAAATTCAATTATTTTGAATTATTTAAACACTTCGACAATCAACCATCGCACTCGAGAAGGAAGTCATCAATTCCAATCGTGAATAGGGCCATCGCGATCTACAAGACTCTATGGACATTCTCAAGCTTAACTCCTCACCTCAATTGTGCTCCTTTTATGGAATTCTTCTCCATCAATGCAACTCATATCTCTCATTCAAATCTCCACCTAACCATCTCCTCCTCTTCCATTCAAGCTTAATTCAAATCTCAAGGTGTTAGTACTAGGATGATCATACTTACACCAATCTAACCCTTTGAAATCTATATCTCACATCTCTATAGTGACCTCTACTTAGATAATATAACTCATTCTGATCACTTTAGTACACTTACATAATGAAAATGGAACATTCAACCCTATCACTTTAACCATTTCACGGCCTCTTGAAGGTCTATATGACTAGAGGATCTTCAACCTACCATAGCATATCTACACCCTCAATCGTATGCTCTTATCATAAGATTCCTTTTCTTATCTATTAGACTCATAACGATCCCTCTAATTCCTTCTCCACTTCTATAACCATAAAAGAAATGATATCATCTCAGTATCAGAATCAAGAACACTCATTCTCTCTCGTCAATCATCATTCTTTTGCCACCATAAACAATTCTTATCAAGACTGGAAAGAAAGATCACTCAAAAGGGCTTGGAACAAAAGATCATTAGCATCATTCAATCGAAAAACCTTATCTAAGGACTATCATAATGAAGTACAATCTCCCACATTTCTCAAGGGTCACTCTGAGTTCATATAACTATACATAGTATAAAACTCAGGTTACATCTCATTCAACATGGTACTAGAAATTCTTACATCAATTAATTAAGATCAGAATTATTGAAGAATGGTATTGCTCCTCATCCTAAAAAATTATCATGAATGACAATCAACAAGTTGTATATGGGACTAGGTTATAGGCATGAAAGTCATGTACTCAATGGGAATCGAGCATCACCTCAACGGAGAATAAGGAATGTATGATATAGAAAAGAACTGATGCCTCATCTCGATCAACCCATGTCTATCAAAAACTCGAGATATTCTTAGGTCTATCATCTCATCATCTCCCCTTTAGATCAAAGGTTATCTCGCTTGTCTTATAAATTAACTCCTTTTACTGGGCTATAAGGTCATATCTCTATACGGGCTAGGAATCACTATTCACAAGAACATCTTAAGTGCTTCTATGATGCTATAATAGCATATATATAATAGCCACTAACACTCTCCTCATGGGTACCATCCTTAGCCTCCTCTTGTCTCTATGGAAACCTCTCTATAGTTTCTACTCTTATCGTTGTTCATAACCTACTTTTTATATCTATTATAATCTAACCACTCCCATTAAATGTTTCATCATCAATTCTCTGTTTCAATCTAACGATACCTATACCATACTCATAACATCACACATTTTGCAAGCCAAAACCTTAATCTCAAGCATATACTATGGTGAACCTTTTAGGGAAAATCTCCAACTAAAACTATCACTATCACTACGTTATCTCTTCTTAATCACTATTCCTCAAAATTCAAGCTTAAGGTCTGGTACTACCACCTATATCTATCACATACCTCTCTGATATAACACTAACTTACAATACTAGGTAAAAAGTTTTAGAATATAGGCATAGTAAAATCTCATAGCCAATAATCAATCAATACATCCCCTTCTCACCACTATTGTACTAGTCACTCATTCACTATACTTCTTTATTGGGCTAAGCTTATAACTCTATGAATTTCATAGGGCTCTCCTTAGAATCATGAGCCTAGTTTTAATCTATCACTTTAAAAGTACTTCGTTTCCACCTATTATACATCTACACTCCAACCTCACTACCACCATGACACATTGACATAAACCTTTTTCTAGGTTAAGTATGCTCCAACTCATCCTAACAATATATTTTTCTCTATACCTCATCATGAACATCAAATGGTACTTACTACTTTTTTGTCAAGGCTAAAAGGAATCAGGTTACCACTACATTACTTACCTAATGGCACACGACTCTAGTTACAAGCCTCAATCAACCATTAGTATCACTATATGGTCTTCTCCTCTTGCTCGTTGTCCTCCTAGCTCAGGGATAAGAACTCTAATCATAGCTTAAAGACCTCAAGTTACACTCTTGGGTGCTAACATTAAACTCTTTAGAGATATAAGTTTCTCTCTCTCATGGACAACGTCAAAATATGTAAAGGCTCGAATCATACCCGTGACGACATCTAGGGACACATCTGGAGAACTTTCCTGATCTTCTCTGACTGGTGATGCTAGTGTAGGAGTTTGGGCCTTGTAGGACCATATTGGACATTCCCTCTGAAGGTGACCCATTCGGCTACACTTATAAGATCTGGTACTCCCTCTGTGACATTCTCCCAAGTGAAACCTGCCACATGTGTCACAGCGTGTCTTGCCTTAGGATCCTCGGGCCATACTAGTCTAGGGCTTACATCTCTAAGCTCTAAAGTTATGAGGCTCTGCTTGAAAGTGACTCATATTCCTATTCCTTCTCGACCTCTTAAACTCTGGTGGGTTCATCCTCAAGGACTCACGAACTCTAGATGTATTTGGAACATGCTGCCTGCCTGCTCCCTATCTAACAACCAATGTTGTCATAGCCTGGGCCAAAGTCTAGATATCCAGGCAAAGCTCGGCATTACTAACATCAGCCTATGGTAGATCCACAACATGGAAGGCTAGGCCTATGGGTTAATCCTGATTCGTCGTATCGAGTTAGATAGTACGCTATCTAGCTAGACTCTTTTTCTCTTTATCGGCTCTTCTTTGAAACATGATCACAATTCTATAAATACGTAATGCACGAATTAGAAGAGTGCTTTTATAGAGTGTAACTCTATTGCACAATTTAGAGTATAACTCTATTGCACAATTTAGAGTATGAAAGAAGTGAGACAACTCCTAATTTCCTATAGCATCCCTATTATGGATGTGGAGCTCTTCACACCAATAATGAGGACTCTACTAGACATGCTTCATAGACTCCCTAGGACTCTTGAACTTTGTGCTCTGATACCAAGTTTGTCACGTCCTAGGAGGGTACCCTAGATGTGGTCAGCACCCATAGACTATTGCTAGTCACCAAGTGAACCACTTGACCTCATCACATTCATTCAATCGATAAACTCTACCAATCAGTAGAAGACAAAAGAAAGTAATGGGCACATCTAATCTGGTCTCAAAGCAATATCAGTAAATAAAAGGGCTAGTAGAAAGAACTTGCTCAACAAGTCTTAACATCAACATTCCACTCTAGGTAATGAAGCCTCTATCACTATCAAGCGGTGCCAATTACAGACCCATAGCTATCTCAAATAAAAAATAAAGCTAACTCAATGTCTAACTCTAATAAGCAAGAGGAAGCAAATGTAATAAATCCTCTGAAGTAAGGGAGGCTAACCAAATCAATTGAACTGCTCAGACCCTTATCGATGCGCTTGTTGACGATCTCTAACCCTAGTATCTATATCATGAAATGATGTAGTGCTGAGTGGCGTCAGAATATGAAAGGTATGGTATATAAAATAGCTAAACGAAATAGAAACAGGTACAATAATATGGAACAATCATTAACTCAGAATAATAACCAATCAAAATGTCAAATGACTATCTAAAGCAAGAATAAAGAGTAGACAAGTCACCCATCAACCAATCAAACCTTATCAATCAAATAAGACTCATCTCGAAGGAATTCTACTCAACTCATCGCATCTCATCTCGACTCAAGGTACTCAATATGGGAAATTTTTAAGAGTTTTTCTTATCTAATAACAATAACTTATGAGCCACTGACTATACAACATCCCACTAGTGTTGCCACAACTATTCTGCACTTGCCAGGTAGAGAACAAATTGAATCCACTAGGGATCTAACAAATCAACAAGTCCTCGATTGTTTCAGGGACTCTATCAAGAGGGAACATAATGTAATAGTTCTAATACTTACCTATGTTTGGCAACATAGTTAATGAGTGCGAGTTGGCTTTACTCTTACCCATTTCAGTGCTCCATACTCCTCCAAGACTCAATGCTCATAAGACTCATCCATCTCAATCATATCATATCAATAAGCCTCATGAAAGCACTCATCATTCAATCAGTCTCATAGAGACTCTCATCATCTCATCAATTCAACATCTCAATCAATAGCGCACTGCTTAGATCAATCATTAGGGATAATCGAATAGACAAATAATTATAGATCATTTATGGATGCTCACAGGTTTATCAAGTTCTATGAACTTATCATCATGCTCACATCACAATCACAATCAACATTCTCAAGTCAAGGCTCTAGATTCAATCCCTAGGTTCATTTATGCATGCTCTTTTTTTAAGGGGAGCAGACCTATGCCAAAGGGTCCCCACCCCTTTGGATGGTCAAGGGTTGAGCCGCACACCCCCAGGCCTGTTATAGATAGCAACAAAGATGTACAAGGAGGGGGCCATAAAACCTAAACTCCAACTTATGGTGGTACACAAAATGGCTAACTTACTAAAGTTGGCCAAATTGTCCCCATATCTAGTCGGCTACAAAGTAAGAAAACATAAATTGAAGGAGAGAAATGCTCTCATTACAAGAATTCTAAGAAAGCATATAAATAAGGGAGACTCTCCCCTTACATAACTAAAGGAAGAATAAACTTATTAAAACCTTGGAATATAAAAATACAACCAAATTCAACAAAAACCAACAGACCAAGAGACATCTTGATCCAGACAAACCAAGAATCACCAAGAAGTAAGGTGGTTCCTTTATTCTCTTTAGTTTTCTCCTTCTAAAAGACATAATCTCCATTTTGTCAAGCAAATAGAATGCTTGAGCATCCTTAGGCAGACCATGAGCAAGAAACAACACATAAGGAGAGGCAAGAGAGTGACTAAACTTGGCCATGGCATCTGCAACATAGTTTGCTTCCTTATAAGTATGTTTGCACTTAAATTCCTAAAGCTGAGAGATATATTCATGCATCTTGGACAAAGCTTGTCTGATGTGCCAAGGAGGTGTAGTCAAATTAGTCACCCATTTAAGCAGTAACTTAAAATCCACTTCTAATATCACTCAATTATACCCGAGCTCTATACACCAAGTAATACCAAACAAAGTTGCTTCCATCTCAGGCTAATTGTTGGATCCTTCTCTCAAGGGGGTAGAATAAGCACATAATAGCTCCCCAGATGTCCCTAATAATACCACCACCTCCTACCACACCTAGATTTTGTAGGGAACTCCCATATGCGTTCAACTTAACCTAAGTGTTAGAAGCTTTACTCCAATGCACAGGAATAATCTTTATTTCATGGACACAACTTTCAGAAAGGAGAACTAGTTTCTTCCAGTTAGCAGACCACTATATATGATGGAACATAATTTTGAGAAGAAGATTAATCTTTTTGATCACCAAGTACTTAAATCTAGCTAAGTTAGACTATCTGCCCCCATTTTTGTTCCCACACATATTCTTCCATAAATTCCAATATATAAAAATAGGGATAACATGCAGAATAATCTTATGTACAACATTCTTATACTGAGCACCCCACCACTCCATAACATAATGATGTAGGGGAATATTTGAGCATTCAACACTACATAAACCAGAAAAATACTTCCACACACTAGTAGCAAAATGACCATTCACAAAGATGTGCTCAATTGTATCCATACCTGGCATGTAGCAGTAATAACATTTATGTGGATCATACCCAAAACCACTAAGCCTTTCATTTGTAGGCAACTTCCTTCTCAAGGCCCTCCATCACAAGAAAGAACACTTGAAAGGGATATTCTTGTGCCATATGAGCTTATTAAGCTTGGTTTGCGTCCTGTGTTCTCTAATAATATTCCAAGCAGTAGAAGTAGTAAAATTACCACCAACATTCAACTCCTAAATAGCCTGGTCTGGTATTCCCTGTTGCAGATTCAATTGAATTGCTAGAATAGTTGGAACATACTGAGGAGGTGCTAGATTAGTGATCAAGTCTATATTGCGATCCCCATTATGAGTGAAACTGGCCACAGATGTGTTGTTAAACCTGTTACTCACATTACTATACATAGCAAGAGGCCCCATACCCAACCAGTCATCCCACCAAAAGAAGTAGTTCCTAGAGTTAATCTTCCAATGAATATAAGGATCAACCATATGCGTATTGTGCATCATGTATTTCCAAACTGGTGATGCACAAGTATCCCATTTTTTACTCACTAGATTGGATCTTTGATAGTACTTTGCTATCAAGAAATTCCCCCACAGAGTAGTTTTTGATCAAACAATTCACCAATGTTTGTATTGGAAGGATCTGCAAACATCAGTTAATAATCTCACACCAATGCCTCTTTCTTCATCTGCTTATGAGTTTTTGAGATGAGGGTTTCTAAGAAAATAACCTTGCTACCTATATGAGGTAGTGGTAAGGTCTGTGTATATTCTACCCTTCCCAGACCCCACTTATGGGATTCCACTGGGTATGTTGTTGTTGTTGTTGTAATGCCTCCTTCCTCATAAGGAAAACTGAGGTTCTTCCAAGAAGACTAATAATTTTTTTTAATCATCAATCCAATCCTAGAAGAAGTCAGCAAATAAGCCCTATATCTATTTTATGCTAGTAATAGGATGTGATATATCAAATAGAAGATGTATTGGAAGTGATTGCAAAAAATGTTTGATAAGTGTAGCTTTCCCCCCAAAGCTCATAATTTTGAAATGCCACCCTAAAATCCTAGCAACTAATTTGGATATCATATCATAGAAGCAAATAATTCTCTATCTACCAATATAGATAGGACAACCTAAGTAGTTGAAAGGATCACTCTTCTGAGTAAAACTAGTCGCCTGCTTCACCCTATTTGTAGTACTTCTAAAAGCACTTGAAGGAATCACAAAATAACTCTTCTTTTTGTTGATGAGTTAGCCAGAAACACCCTTATAAGTGGATAATACATCCATAATCAACTCTAGGGATCTATTCCTCCCAGAAGTGAAAATCATAATGTCATCAGCAAAGCTGAGATGATTGATGTGCGAGCCTCTCTTCTCCATGTAAAAACCATAAAAATGATTATTCTTATGAAGACTATTAAGTAACCTGGAGAGAACTTCAGCACCAATGATGAATAAGGTTGGGGACAATGGATCACCTTGTTTTAAGCCTCTAGTGGAATGGAAGAATCTATGTCTGGTTCCATTAATATTGATGGAATACCAGTTGTTTGACATAATTCTTCACACCATATCTATAAACATCTCACCAAACCTTATTTTCCTCATCACCAGGCAAATATAAGACCAGGTAACCCTGTCATAGGCTTTAGCTATGTCAAGCTTAATCACCATATTACTACCTATGACAAGTTTCTTAATCTGATGAATAATCCCCTGGGTAAGTATAACGTTCTTTGAAATGCTCCTACCTTTAACAAATCTTGATTGATTCAAAGAGATAAGATTTGGTAGAAAATGGGGGCTAATCTGAGACACAAAAACTTTGAGATAATTTTGTTTACAAAATTACTTAAACTGATGGGCCTGTATTCTAATAACTTGCTTAGATTGCTGACTTTAGGCAATAAAATCAAATAGGCATAGGTGAAGTACTTTGGCAATCTCCGACTACAAAAAAATGCTTGAAACACAGCCAATAAATCCTGGTTGACAATATTCCAACAAGCTTGAAAGAATCTACCATTTAAACCATCAAGGCTTGCTGCTAAAAGTGGACTCAACGAGAAAATAGCCTATTTTATGTCATGAAGGTTTGGCATTCTCTGTAAGCTATTATTCTAAGTCTAATTCACCATAACTAGGATACAATTGAGTACTTCATCGTCAATGTGTTTACCCTCTTTAGTAAAATTTTGTTGGAAATGTCTACAAGCAACATCTGCAATATCATCTTCCCTTTGAATCTAATCCCCCTCATCATTTTGTATATTATGAATAAACAACTTTCTCCTTCTTCCTCTCAATAAAGCTTGAAAATAAGTTGTATTTGCATCTCCTTCTTTGAACCAATGCAACCATACTTTTTGTGTAAGAATAGACTCCTTCTATTTCGTAAATCTAATATACATAGAATTCAATCTATAAAGGGGAGTCTTATTCTCATTAGTGTTGTACCTTAATAATTCCTCTTTTGCAATGCTAGTCCTATCTTTATGGTCTTTTACATTAGCATGAATGTCCCTAAAAAAGCTTCTAGACCATTTACTAAGGGTATTATATAACCTCTGCAGCTTATGATGAAAAGACCACATGACATTATCATTAATTAGCCTATCCCAGCAATTTTGAATAATATTAATAAACTCAGGTTGATCAGCCTAATAGCTTAAGAGCCTGAAATACTTAACCCCATGATCAACTTTGGTAGACATCTCCATGAGAAGATGACAGTGATTTGAACCCACAAATGGTAAATAAGTGATAGTGCTAAGGGGCATAATCTCCAAAGACTTGTCAGTTACCATGGCCTTGTCTAATCTCTTCCAAATTATGTGCCAAGAGTCCCTATTATTGCACCAGGTAAACTTGGGTCCAGTAAAACCAAAATACATGAACCCACAACCTTCAATAACACCTATGAACTCAATACTCTTTTTTCATGTTGTAAGGAACACCACTTTTATTTTCTTCAGTTGCAGTAATAACATTAAAATCACCTACAACACACTAGGAGAAGTCATTATAAGTATTAACAAGCTCTAGTAACATATCCCACAGAGGTTTTCTAAGTTGATCACTACACTTAGCATAAATAAAAGTAACTATGTAATTGTGAGGAAACTGAGAATGTTGGAATTCACATGTAATCTGCTACTCATCATCTTCCAATACTTTACAGTTCACATCTTGACCCCAAAAAACCTAGATCTTACCATTAGGATTGCATACTGCCTAGTCCATTGCCAACTGGTTCGTACAATTTAATAACTGTGTGTTATTAGTGAAGGGTTCCAGAATAGCAATGATAGAAAGTTAGTGGATAACTTTGAGTGATTGAATCCTCTTTATGACTCCTTTGGTATTGATACCCCTAGCAGTCAAAATAATTGTATTAATCATTGGGATGGCTTAGAAATAAAGAGCCTAGTGTTGGCCCTGCCAAAAGTGGTAGGATGTTTAGTGTTTGTCTTCTTGCTTGGTCCCTTAATCTGATTCATCCCACTGGGAGATAATCCTTGTTCTTGATCCACTTGGTTAATTTCCTCCTGCAACTCAGCATCATTGGAAGGACTAAATACGCTAATGAGATGTTCACTCAAGGTATCATCCTCATCATCATCATTTATAGGCAAACTATCCTTATTTACTTCATCCTCATAATTGATCATAACATACTCATCCACATCATTCTCAGTGCTACTAGGAAGTGTGGGATCAGTATTCAAAGTACACATGTTATTTTCAGCATCATGAGATTCACCATCAAGAATAGGATTAAGTTGAACTCCAAGAGGATTAATAACAATAGGATTGTAATCATCAACCAAGATAAACTTCTTCCAAACTTTAGTAGAATGATTATCCTTTGTCCCATCAGAAATGATAACACCAGTCAAAGGATTTTTATCAATCATTTGAGATTCTGTAAATCTTTTCTTTAATGCATCACTTATTTTCTTACTCAACTTATTTTTGCTCTTAGTACCACTTGAACTGGCTAAAGACCCTATATCTTTAGCCATACCCCTTTCTAAATACTCTAATCAAGATTGGAAGTTTTAACTGTATTTTGACTTTTACTTCCCTCTGATTGCTTCTTTATAGTGGTAGTAGGAGTTTGATTGATCTCATTTCTAGATTGAGATCCCCCACCCTATAGGATCCCCATCCTGCAGATTAGAAAGTTTCTTTTGGCTTTCCATCCTTCCTCTCACAACTACAGCGGTAGCATCAACAACAATCATCATAGGGTATTGGGAGTGTGGAACAATATTATAATTCACAGGGGAAACATTAGGAGATGGGGGTTGATTTTGAGCATCAGAATCAACATGTTTCTCAACAGAAGCCAAGTCAATGCCTGGGGTTTTGATTGGTTGTGTTTGAATTGGTGTCACCTCTACCCCATGCTTGTTAGCATGAGTATTTTGATCATTTTTTCTTTTGCTTGCATTCTTCTTTTGAACTTGCCATTGGTCATTTTTAGGAGCAACTTTCCCAATATCCTTATTTCTCTCTTCAAATTGAGTTGTTTGTTGATTTTCTTATTTTTGACCTATATTATCAAGAGCTCCACCTTCCTTTATAGGCTTACCATGATTTTCTTTTTCTTTCCTTTTCTTAGTATCTTCTTCTCTTTACTTGATCATACAATTCCCAACAATGTGTCCCTGATGCCCGCAATGTGTACAATAGTAAGGAATATCTTTATATTGAATTAATTACCATCTATGAACTCACATATCTTTCTCATCAACTCTAAGCCACACATACTGGGGTCTTTCCTTGGTGATGTCCATCCGCACCCTAACTTTTGGCCACACTTCCCCTGGTCTTCTGGATGGAAGCAGAGCCTAAGTATAGAGCCTTTCCAATAGGAGAAAATAGTGTTATGAGGACCTCAATATAATAGCAATGCCATAGTAGCTCTGGTAGAGTCACCCATACAGGGACAATGGGTGTTTCTTCTTCTGGTCTGAAAGTGGGGTTCCATATTTGTAACCTCATCATTTGCCTATTGATGTACATTTTCTGCTTGGTCCAAATAGTAATATGGTATGCTTCATTATTCAGATCAATGTAGATGTGCCTATAGTTAAAATGAGATCTTAAACCCACCAAAAAGCTGAGTTTATATAATGAAGCTTCTTCTGATGACCACCACTCTTGGCATAGTATTAGTGAACTTCCTAAACAAGGTGAATCTACATTTGTATGCAAGTTTCTCCATAAATTCCTCCTTAAATATAAATGTAGGATTCCCTTGATTGGTGGTAATCTTGGGAGGAGTGATAGTGATAGGAATCTTATTACTAGCTTGATTCATCCTTAGCTTAGTAGCAAAAGACTGAATCACAATAGGAGGGGATGACTCACTCAACTGTTAGTTATTTCTACCAGTTATAGTGATGATCTTGGCCTATCAATGAGAGGGTTATCTTTGACTTTTTGAGGCTCCACTACATCAAAATTTTGAGGAAACTTTCAAAGGCACAAAATTAGGAACATGCTTAGGATGAATTTGTTTAGAACTACCATTTTTCTGATTATAAACTCCATCCTTTCTATATCTACCATCAAAATGTCCATTACCTACTTGAAAATTAACATTCCAACCAGAAAACATACTAGAATTCAAGACCTTGTCATTAGGATCCTCCTTGCCTACCATATGACTTTGAGCTTCATTTCTTCCAGCTTCTTGGTCCATAATTGCCTGCTGAAGAGCACTTCCCCCAATATTTGGAGAATTTACACCCTTCTTGTCAAGAAATTGATGTGGATTCTCATCATACATCAAGCCTTGATCATGATCCTCAACATTTATGACCTCAGGATGGTGCCTATTAGAATCAATTGACTAATTTTACCTTTGCTCAACATTACCCTCCTCTTCTTGGGCCAAATTATTAGGTTGAACCCCAATTGTGCATTATTGGGCCAGGAATTGTCCCTTAGATGAATCCTGCAGTAACAAAACCCTAATTTTCAAATGGGACAAATTTGGCACATTAAATTTTAGGGCTTTTGCTCCTACAAGATCCCCTATTGTCTCAGTATTTGATTAGTATGTCTCTTGAGCGACTAGTTTGGCCGAAGCATCCTTCCCGTTACCTGATAAGCCTCCCTCATTGTTCCTGCCAGTGGAATTGACCCTAAAATCTCCCTTCGGTGCATCACCATCATATGAGTCCATTAAGTGGAACAGTGCCACAAAAATCATTTTCAGTAGGTTGAATATGAGGGTGCATCTCGAGCGATTTGGAGGTGATTCCCACTAGATTCACTTAATCAGTTCTCTGACTTGGTATGATTGAAGGACCTAAATTTTTGACAAATAAGAGATCCTTAGGTGTAAAATCATCTCCACCCCTTGGAACAACTCGAATTTTCCCTGAATTAGCAGGGGAAATAATTTCTTAAGCCTTCAACAATTTTTCTTCAGAGACCGCTATAGTGATCGACTGCCTGTGATGCGAATTTCTTGAATTATGGGCTATGTCAATGTGCGTGCTATGTTGGGGAAGATGTGCCATGTCAAGGCACCCTTGGTGGGACTGGTCCGATGGTCTGCCGCCATCCGCTGGTGCCTCATGCATCATTACTGTGAGGCTAGCAGTGTAGAAGTGCTTGAGAGCATTTTTGAAAGAGAAAGTAGAGTGAGAAAAAAGTTGAAAAATGAGGAAGCGACCATGCATGCTTTCAAAAGGTAATATATAGGGTTTATACAATATCTCATGAAAAGTATTCAATTCAAGAAAAGAAGTTTATGATAATTAACATAGGAAAATACATGTAATAGATATAATTTCAAGAAAATATTCAAGAGACATGTATGGGGACTCATGAACTCTCAATTCCTCTATGACCATCTATGGGCCACATGGGAGAACAATTCCATGCTTTAGTTTAGCCTTACATACCTGGATTGAAGCTTTGGACAATCAACCTCAAGGAACTCTCTTTAAACTCCTCCATTCCTCACTCCTATTCTCTTCTATTTAGCCCTAGTCTTTTTCAAGGACATAGAAGGGCCTAAAAATAGGTTAAAACCCTTTTAAAATTCAAAACGGCCTATTTTGGTCATATAATAAGTCTAGAAAGGGTTTGGAAAGGTCTAGAATGGCCATCACGAAATTCAAAAAAAGTCCATCTTGGGACAAGGGGTCTATAATGCGGACTGTGTCAATTTTTGGTGTTTTATATCAAAGCTTCTCCGCATGATCTTTTCAATCCCATAAAAAAATTTGTGAATGAAACCAAGTGTTGGTCTGTAGCAGATGCGCATCACACACCTATCGTGCACTCATTCTGGAATTTAGTTTCGCATAAAAAAAGGATCTTTTGATCTAGTTGCTCTAAAAATTAACCGAGACCATTTCCTAACTTATTTTTTCATTCTGATCACAAATCCGACCTCAGATTATCCATTGGAGCATGGGAAGACGCGTTATGTGAACATTTCTCTTCAAATTGTATTTTGGTAATTTTATCAGGTGTTATATGCACGATGCTATCTCCTCTTTAACCCTACTCCTCAAAATTCAAGCTTAGGGTCTAGTACTCACATCTGTATCTATCACACACTTCTCTAATATCACACCTACTCACAACTACTAGGTACATTTCAGAGCATAGGCCCAGTAAAATCTCGTAGCAAGCATGCATTCAGCACATCCTTTCCTCACAACTCAGTACCACTCACATATTTAGTCATATCTCCTTATCTAACTAAGCTCATAACTTGATGAATCTCTTGAAATCTCACTTAAAATTCATAAGCCTAATTTTGACCTATCACATTTAAAACATTCTAGTTCCCCCTACTCAATGTCTATACTTCACCCTCACTAATAAAATATCAAAATACATCAACATAAACCTCTTTCTAGTTTTTAGCATGCTCTAACACATTCTGGCACTAACTCTCCCTCTATACCTCATCATGACAATCGTAGGGTACTCACCACTTTGTCATCAAGCTTATAGAAATTGACTCATCACCTTACCACTTGCCTAATAGATAATAACTCTAGTTATAAGCCTCAATCAACTATCACTCTCAATATCTCATCCTTTCCTTTCTATCATCATCATTCTAGCTCTGGAATCTTAACATAGGATGTTATAAGACCTCATATGTTACTCTTTGGCGGTAATATTAAATCTTTAGAGATATAAGTTTCTCTTTGATGGATAGCATAAAAAGTAAGTAGACTGGAATCATACCCGTCACAATATTTGGGGAGACATCTAGAGTGGTGGTGCCGGGATAGAAGCTTAACCCAATTTTTCCCACTTAGGATATTCCCTCTGAAGGTGACTCACTTGGCCATACATGTAACATTCCACTCCCCTCCATGACATTTTACCAAATGAAGTTTTCCACAAGGTGCCTTGCCTTGGGGACCTCGAACTACACTAGCCTATGACTTTGATCCCTAGGCTCTAAGGTTATGAGACCCTACTTGAAAGTGATTCCTATTCTTATTCCTCCCTGACCTGTTAAGCTTAAGCGGGTTTATCCTTAAGGACTTATGAACTCCAGATGAATTTGAAACACCCAGCCTGTCTGTGCCCTATTTAGCCACTAGTGCAATCATAGCTTGGGCTAATGTCTAGATTGCTTGGAAAAAGATAATCATTGCTGATGTCAGCCCGTGGCGGTTGCACAACAGAGACAGCTGGGCCTATGGGATCATCCTAATTCTGGGGCTTGAGTTGGTCAGTATTCTGTCTAGATGGACTCCCTTTAACTTTATCAACTCTTCTTGGAAGCATGATCAAGTTCTGTAAATGCGTAATGCCAAACTTAAAAGACAGCTGTTAATAGAGTCTAACTCAATTGCACAATTTAGAATATGAGAGAAGTGATAGAATTCCTAATGTCTTATAGCCTCTCTATTATGGATGTGGGGCTCTCTAGGATACTTGAACTCTATGCTTTGATACCAAGTTTTTCATGCCCTGTAAGGGTACCCTAGACATGTCCGCCACCTAGAGAATATCGCTAGTCCTCAAGCAAATCACATGGCCTCATCATATCCATTCAACCAATAATATCTATTAATCACCGAAAGAATAAGAAGATAAATAGGCCATTTAAGTCTCGAAATAACATATTAAATAAAATAGCTAGTAGAAAGGAAACTACCTCAACAAGTCTAACATCAATACTCAACTCTAGTCAATGAAGCCTCTATCACTATCAATTGGTGCTAGTAATAGACCCATTACTACCTCAAATCAAAAAGTAAAGCTAACTGATGTCTAACTGTAGTAAGCTAGATGAAAATAAATAATGATCCTCCAGAATAAAATAGGCTCACCAACTCAGCTGAAATGCTCATACCTTTAATGATGCGCCTGTTAACGATCTCTAGTATGTGCCTCTGCATCAAAAATTGATGCAGTCTAAAGGGGATGTTAATACATGAAATGTATGAGTACATAAAATGGCTAACTGAAACAAAAATAGGTAGAATAATATAGAAATAACATTGAATATACTTAATTAGAATGTCAAATATCTATCTAAAGCTATAATAAAAAGTAGATAAGTGACCCAACAACCAATCAAATCTCATCAATCAATCAATCAACTCTACTTAGAGTACTATTAGTGTAGGACCTATTTGAGAGTTATTCTTATTTGACAACCATCACCAATGAGCCAGTGATTGTGCAACAATCTTGTTGATGTTGCCACAACTATTCCATACTTGTAAGGTAAGAAATGCCTATGATCCACAAGGGATCTAACCTCTAAAGTCCTGTATTACTTTCAGGGACTTTACCTAGAGAGGGAACCTCCGTTGAAGTGGTTTAATCCTCTTCTACGCTGGGCTGGTGTAGGTAATAAGTGCAAGTTCGATGTAATCTTACTTATTTTGGTACTCGATACTCCTCTCAAGACTCAATGCTCATAAGACTACTCATCTCAATAGGTCTCATGGAGACTCTCATCATCTCATTAACTCAAACTCTAAGTGCTCTGTTGCTTTTAGGGACCTTAGCTCATGTCAATTAACTCATTTCTCCTTTAAGAACTCAACGACTCAGATCATAATTAAGAAGAAGTCATTTATATAGAACTCCAGAGCTCAATTATGAAGACTCATAGGATCATCAAGCTCAATTAACTCAACCTCATGCTCACCTCAAGATTTCAATCAACATACTCAAGTTAAGGCTCTAGACTCCATCCCTAGGTTCATTCATGCATACTTTCACAAATATCATATAAGGTTTATAAAATGTCTTATGAAGAGTATACAGTTCAACAAAATAAGTTTGTGTTGATCATCGACATATTTAAATACATGTAATAGATATGCTATTTCAAAAAATAATCAAGAATCATATATGTAAACTCATTATACTCTCAACTCCTCTGTTACTATCAATGGGGTATATGAGAGAACAATCCCATGCTTTAGTTATAGCCTTATATACCTAGTAGGGAGATAGACAATCGAATTCACAAGAAATCGGCCTCAACCCTCTTGAATCCTAGCCTTCTCTTTTCTCCTTAGTCCTCGCTCTTAAGATAAAAAGTGTAAATTATTGAAAATGACCTCAAAATGACAAGGTTTTAGTCTAGATTGGATGAGAAAAAGACTAGAATGTCCTTGATTTAAAAAATAAACATCAAGAATCGAAATGGGGCAAATCCACAATGCGGACTTGTCGCGCTCTAGTTTATTTTTTGGCTAAAAACTTAAAACGCATTGAAAAACTATTTTTCTTTAAAAATACACATAAATCATATTTGCCAAATGCTTTTTGTGTGTAATTTTTCATAAATCACTTTTCCATTGATTTTTCAATTTCATAGAAAATGTTAGAATCTATCTACGTTCAAATTCGTGGTAGGTCCGTGTCATGGGCCTATTGCACACCTGTTCTGGAATTGCATTTCACATCAAAAAATTATCTTTTGGTTTAATTGCTCTAAAAATCAACCAAGACTATTCTATTCATACTTTTTTCATACATGTCACATTTTCAATCTCAGATTTTTCATCAGAGTTTGGAAAGACACGTTATGCAAGCGTCTCTTATCTAGGGGTATTTTGGTAATTTTACCTAGGTATTACATTCCTGATGGTCATTTTTGGAATTTTTAGCTAAATTACTATTTTTCCCTTTCTTAAAGTATCTTTATGTCATTTTTTGTTGAGTTAAAAATTTGAATTTCGAAAATCTCATGAAAAGTTGAAATTTTACTAAAGAAAGAGTTCTTAAAAGCTTAAATTTGAAAAATTTTAGTTTTGAAATCATCTTGAGTTTTGAGTATCGAAATGCAATTTTGTCGATTCCATCAGCTCCGGTATGCAGAATTTGGTCAAAGAGAACCTACGAAAGCACCACTCCTTCTTCTCAAGAAATTAGTAGTTGACCACCATCAAACTGGGAGTCTTACTTACTGTATTGCTTAATTTCAAGTCACCCTCCAAAACATCAACTTCTCATTCCAAATGGTCCAACTCATAACCTCTAGCAACAAACAAACTCTTGAGATCATTCCTCATTTTGAGAAATTGGTGTCTTTGAGCCACTTCTTTGGAAAGTCTTATACTCAAGTTTGTGAGTCAATCTTGACTCACAACACTCTCGTCCCCATTCACATCATCAACACAATTTTACTCACCACAAATTGCAATACTCTGAAGTAGATACATAAAAAGCTTACATTCATCAAGAAAGTTTTCATCACAATTATCAATATAACAAAAAGAAACAAAAGAAGTACTTACTAATCAAATCAAAAAGAGTAAGCTACAAGTCCTAAATCAACTGAATACGCCTTTTTTTCTCGACAATAGAGCCATTTTTTATTTCACTCAACCCGACTACTCAAAGGAAGTAGGGGCGGGAACTATCAGTATAATAACCCAACTTTTAAGGTCGGGGTCAAATCCCACAGGGAAAAATGAGTCGCCGATTGAGTAGAGCGAAGACCAATTTCTACTAACTATTGATTGAATAAGTGAATACCAAGTAAGAATTCTAACTAAATGAGGGGAAGGCTAAGCTAAAAAATACTCCTAAAGGATTATTGGGGAAAGGATTTATCAACCAATGAAGCAAAGATAGGGTATATGGGAATAAACGAAGACTCAATCGATCTATCAAACTTAGCATCAAATTAACTCTATGGTAGGCTAGGTTGCTTGGAATCACCCCTCAGCTATGATGTTGGTGGTGTTTCACAGGAATTGACTATGGCCTCCTATGCGAGCCACTCAATGAAACACCTGGCTTGAGCACTTCAAAGCAAAACCTGCAAGACCTTAAATATTAAGTCCCTTTTGAAGATCTTAACACATAAATCCATTACTATCATGCAACCCTCCACTTTAACTACTCTCTATTAAGCAATAACTGAAGATGTAAGCTAGATTCAAGTTTGTGACCATAAATCTAAAGTTATACTTAAACCAAAAAACAAATTTAATCAATCAAAACAATTTGGGAGGAACCCACTTGATTTTGCTAGTAAATTATCAACTAAGCATGAAAGCAAGACAAATAATCAAGACCCATAAAACAATTAGAGTCCAAGCTCAATTAAATCTACAAATTATACATTCAAGAATAAAGAATGAAAGAGTGAGTGAAAGATAAATACAAGTTAAGCCTACACTCTTCAATATACTAAAGAATTTGTAGAAAACATACTCTACATCCTCACCCTAATCTAAAATTCTATGCTATGATGTGTTTTCTCTCTTCAAGAATGTATGAAGAAGAGTTCTCTCTTTTATATTTTATTCTTCAATTCCTTTTTCAATTTGAATAGAAGTTAGGAGTGCGTGTATATCAGAATTGGTGTTAAAATGGTACATTTATAAATCTCCCTGATGCTGGTCGTTGAATTTCTCTGTGTTTATGGATCTATTATCATATTCGTAGAGGTCAACTAAGGTCCAATGCTCTACTATATGTCAGTACTGGTCATATTCATGCCCTTTTTAGATCTGCTGCTCCATGTTCATTGGCTTGAAGATCACATTCGCGAAGAGTAATTTTGCTAGGTACTATTTGTGTTTTTTCAGATCCTATTTGCTCCAATTCAACTTCAACTTCAATTCTTTCTAGCAAAGCCAAATCTAAACCATATGTAACTAAAAAATACACCATTTAAAGCCTCAATGTTATGAATTTAACAATAAAAAATCATTAGAAAAGAGTGAGAAATATGTGAAAGTTACACACTCATCATCCTCCTGAAAGGCAAATAGACTTTAGTATGGACCTTCTCCCTGATACTCAACCCTTTTCTATTCTTCCCTACCCAAAGGCCCTGGCGAAGTTGAAGGAGTTAAAGGACCAATTGAAAGACTCATTGGAGAAGTAGTTTATAAGACCTAGTAAATCACCTTGGGGTGCAACGGTATTATTTGTAAGGAAGAAGGATGGCTCACTTAGAATGTGCATCGACTTTCAGCAACTCAATAAGGTTACTATGACGAACAACTATCTTTTGCCAAAAATAGATGATCTATTTGATCAACTACAAGGCACTAGTCACTTCTTGAAAATTGATCCTCGATCTAGTTATCATTAATTGAGGGTAAGGGAGTGTGATATTCCCAAAATGACTTTTCAGACAACATATAAGCATTTTAAAGTTTTGGTAATGTCTGTTGGCCTAACCAATGCCTCGATAATATTTATGGATCTCATGAGTAAGGTCATTAAACTGTACCTTGACATATTTGTGGTGGTGTTCATTGATGATATTTTGGTTAATTCCCAAAGTAAAAAGGAGCATGCCAAGTATCTAAGGGTAGTGTTGCAAACATTAATGGAAGAAAGGCTATTTGCCAAATTCGACAAGTGTGAATTTTGGTTGAAGGAAGTGGCATTATTAGGGCATGTGGTGTTGGGTGATGACATTAAAGTAGACCCAAAAAAGACAGAGATGATAAGAAATTGGCCTAGACCCTTGACTCCAATGGATATTAGGAGTTTCTTCGGCTTGGTGGGTTATTACCATAGGTTCATGTATGGTTTCTCTTCAATTGCTTCTCTTTTCATAAACTTGACACAAAAGAAGGCTAAGTTTTTATAGATGGATAAATATAAAATAAGTTTCCAAATATTGAAAGATAAGCTTACATTTACTCCTATTTTGACTTTACTGGAATAGTTAGAAGGGTTTGTATTGTTATGCTTCAAGAGTTAGTGTGGGGTTTGTATTAATGCAAAATGGCAAAGTCATTGCCTATGCTTCTAGGCTACAAAAGGTACATGATCGTAATTACCCCGCCTATGATCTTGAATTAGCTGTTGTGGTATTCTGCTTGAAGAGATGACATCACTATTTATATGGGGTTCATATAAAAGTGTTCATCGACCACAAGAGTCTTTATTATGTGTTCACTCAAAGAGATCTAAATTTGAGGCAAAGGAGATGGTTGAAATTTCTTAAAGATTATGGCATGAGCCTGTATTACCATCTTGGCAAGGTTAATATTATGGTCGATGCCCTAAATAGGGGGTATATTGAAAGTATGGTTCATGTTAAAGAGAGTAAGAAAGAATTATCAAGAGAGGTCTACTAGTTAGCAAGGTTGGGAGGTCAGATTGAATGAAGAAGAAAATGGTAAGGTGGCGGTGACAGGTGAATCTAAGTCTTCCTTAATTGAATAAGTTAAATCTAAACAAGATCTTGATCCCGCTTTGATGGAATTAAAATCATTAGTGAGGGATGGCAAGGTGGAGGTTTTCTCTGAAAGGGGCGATGATCATCTTAGGTACCAAGGTAGGTTATGTGTCCCTGATATTGATGAGTTGAGAGATTTGATCTTAAAAGAAGCACATAATTCCCCTTATTCTATTCACCCCGACTCCACCAAAATTTATAAAGATTTGAGGAAAGTGTATCAGTGGAGTGATATGAAGAGGGATATTGCTAAATTCATAGTTGGTTGCCATAATTGTCAATATGTCAAGACAAAATATCAAAGGATGGGTGGCCTCGCACAAGACTTCAAGATTTGTACTTGGAAGTGGGAAGAGATCAATATGGATTTTGTGATTGGTTTGCTAAATACTAGGAGGAATTTTTATTCCATTGGGTCATTATTCATAGGTTGATAAAGTCAGCCTATTGTTGACTGGTTAAGACGATGACCTATGGTGCCAAAGACTATGCCAAGTTATATATTCATGACTTAGTAGTTCTACATGAGGTCCCATTATCTATTTTTTGCATCCAAGTGCTCACTTCACACCATACTTGTGGAGGTCATTTCAAAGGGACCTTGGTACTTAAGTCAAGATTAGCATGACATTTCACCCACCAATAGATGGTCAAGCCGAGAGAACTATCAAAACTCTTAAAGATATGCTAAGGGCTTGTATCTTGAAGTTTAGGGCTAGTTGAAATGAGTATCTTCCACTCATTGAGTAAGCTATAACAATAGTTATCACTCTAGGGTTAGAATGCCTCCCTTTGAAGCTATATATGGGAGTGTTGTAGATCCCCAATCAGTTGGTTTGAAGTGGAACAAATGGCTTTGTTGGGTTTGAATCTAGTTATGAAAGCTTTAGAAAAGGTGAGAATGATAAGGGAGAGATTGAAGGCAGCCCAAAACTGTCAAAAGTCCTATGCCGACACTAGAAGAAGAGACCATGAATTTGAAGTT
Organism: Solanum virginianum; assembly: GCA_000787875.1. Classification (NCBI taxonomy): domain Eukaryota; kingdom Viridiplantae; phylum Streptophyta; class Magnoliopsida; order Solanales; family Solanaceae; genus Solanum; species Solanum virginianum. Next base: position 82,533 of record DF358341.1, read on the forward strand.
GATGAATGGGTGTACTTGAAGGTTTCGCCAATAAAGAGCGTGGTTTATTTTGGTATGAAAGGGAAATTAAGCCCCAAGTATATAGGGCCTTACCAGATTTTGAGGTGTATTGGTAAAGTTGCATACAAATTAGCGCTGCCCATGGAATGAACATGGTTCATCCATTTTTCCATGTCTTCATGTTTAGGAACTATATCGGAGACTCTAATTCCACTATGCCCTTAAAGGTAGTGAATGTTGAAGAGAACTTGACGTATGAGGAAGTCTCAGTACAAATATTGGATAGACAAGTCAAGTAGTTAAGGAATAAAGATATACCCTCCATCAAGGTCCTTTGGAGGAACCAACAAGTCAAAAGTTCCAGGTAGAAGCTGAAGCAGCTATAGAAAAGCGATACCCCTATCTCTTCCATTTTACCCAAGCTTGAGGTACTACAACTAATTCAAATTAAGAACCTCCTTTCCTTGCAAATCAATTTTCATGTTATCTATGCATGGTTAATTGATTTTGAGGTTGCATTGTAATTGTTATATGAAGCATGGTTTAAAGATCTTCATGGTGCATATATTGTATTTGGCATATGATAAATGTATTTCATTCTTTAGAGCTTACCTTAGCAGCATTTAGGGATGAATGTTCCCAAGGGGAGATATTATAAGGCCTCACCTATGAGGTGTATGAAAAGTGTAAGAAGTTTGTTCTAGAATTTTTTGAGTATTAGTTGTTATGAGGGGTCTTACGGGTAGTAAGTAGTTCAACGAGCCATAAGTGGTGCTCATGAGTTGAAGGTCTGACTTGGTGAAAATGATAATTTTTGAAGTAAAGTGTATGACTTATTAGGTGGCCTATGAATAGACTTACGAGCCATAAGTCTAGTCGTACGATGTGAATCAGAGAAATTTTTTGAGATTCTGAAACAACATCAGATGACACCTTTATTCACAGCCCGTAAATGAGGTCTCGTGGTCCTATTCGGTAGATTTTCTAAGGAGGGCAAAATCAATATTCCCTATTATTTTAATGGTATATTACATTGTTTAGGCCCTTAAACCATCACTTTCTAGCTTTATACACCCTCCATACTCCCATTCCACTCATTCACAAAATACCCTAAGTCCCAAAACACTCTCAAGCTTTCCCAAGGTTTCAAGCAAGAAGGCCAAGCTAGGGTTTTCAGTTTCTAACCATTTTTCAAGGTGTTTTTGTCTCCTATCACTAAGGTATGTGGGTTTTTATTATGGATGCCTTTCCTTAAAGAGCTCAATCATTCCTCTTCTCATTTATGCTTTCTCAAGTTATTGAAATACATGATGATTCTATGAACTCTTTTACATGGAGATAATATGAAGTATTTTATGATGATTTATCCTTATGCATTATTATGAAGTGAAATATTATGTGAAATTTATGGATTTTTATGAGGGTTTGATGATGCCCTAGTTAAGCTTTGTTATGCTTTCAGTGGATTATTTTGAATAATGTTTAAGTGAGTCATTTTACTCTTCTCATGTAATATACTAATGTATTTCATGGTTTTAAAGTTTGTAAATGTAACCATCATGGTTTTGAAACAGAAAGACCGGGCTAATCAGACTTACCAGAAGAGCCGATGTACAAAAAGATTTATTCCAAGCATCTATGATGTTGAGGGCCTTATGGCATGATATATGAAATATGAATGATATAAATTGAAGGGCTATTGTGCATGTTATGAAATAATAAAGGTATTTTGAATGTTATGAAAGTTATGAAAGTTGTGAATCCCTATCTTTGATATATCAAGCTTTCGTTTTGATGAGCTACTCTAAGAAAATATTATGGCATTATGATGCTCTTCATATTATGGCTATAAGTATGACTCAAACATTCCTTATGATTATGACCTAGCACCGAGAGGACCTTTATAGATAACGATTTTCCTATAACAATGCTGCCACCATTGGTTTATGAATTAGCTAATGGATCTTATAGTTAGGATTACATGATTAGCCTAAAAATGTGGAGTTCCCGTATGACACTTTTTAATTGAATATCGAAAAGGGTGGTGTTCCCTTAAGGTGGTTAAAGTAAGATTAACCAAAAAGGGTGGACTTCTGTATGTAAGGTGTATATCGAGCATTTATCTTAAATAGGGAGGTTCGAGTAAGGTAAGTGCTTGGTTTACCTTGGTAACATAGACCACTTCTTGTTTGGTGTGAAGTGAACATTGGGATTCCAAGTAGTATCTCACTTGGTTTTATATGTCGGTTATAGTCCCTTCCCATATACGTACGATGAGTTATGTGATATGATGATTCTTGATGCATACTTTTATTATGGCATTTAGCATAAATGACATATTGAGTTTATATCACGATTATGTATACTATTTATCATGGCGTATGTTCATTGTTGCATTGGCCCCCGCATAGTTAGTACATTCTATGTACTAACACATACATTTTGCCTACATGAGATAACCATGTAGGGACTATAGCTCCTTTCAATCCTTCTTATCCATGCAGCTAAGCAGTTCGAGTGAATATTAGCTATTGCTGAGTCCTCCACTTCTGGGGACAATGTCCATTTACTTTCATGCTTTTACTTGGACTTGTCTATTTTTGTATACTAGCGTTTGAGGGTGAGCCTAGGAGATGTCTTGACCCTCATTCTTTGCATGATTAGAGGTGTTGTTGGATACGTTTATGTTATGTCTATATGAGCTTGACTCTTTATGTGTATGTAATTTTGGAGGAACTCCCTTAGCCCTATGTTCCCTTGATTTGTTAATTGCTTATTGTATTGTTGCGATGGAAGTCCTAAGTTCTTATTATCCCTATTGCATGAGTCATACTTGCCCCTTAGAATTTATTTTCTATGTGATATATGCTATTCCTCTTCCTGATAATATCACCATAGCATGAGTCCGAAGTCCCGCTTCTCCTATAAATATTTTCAACTTGTTATTTGGATACATATGCTTTCTCAACAAAGGATGTGATATGCATGCTTCAGAGGCTTGTTTGGGGTTCCATCGGGTTCATCATTCGTCATGTCACATCTAGGCCTTAAGCTTGGGTTGTGACAGTCTTATGGGTGGAAACTTATGTTCACAGATTGATGGCCAGAAAAGGGTGTATTTCTATATGGTGTATGTTAGTGAATATCAAAATGGGTGCTGTTCTCGTAAGGTTTTTATCATAAGTTAACCGAAAAGAATGGTGTTCCCGTAAGGTGTTTATGAAGAACATTTTGAAATGGTGGAGTTCTCTTAAGGTGACTGTTTGGGTTTACCTTGGCAAAGTAGACCACTCCTAGTCTAGTGTATAGTGAACATCAAAATTGCAAGTAGCAACTCACTTGGTCATATATTGGTTACATCCCCTTTCCCATCTATGTATGAAATTTTATATGATTTGATAATTCCCAATGCATAATTTGACTAAGGAATAGAGCATTCATGACATATTGAACGCATATCTATTGATTATGATCATGCATATTTCTTAGTTATGACTTATGTTCTTTGTTACATTGCACCCCGCATACTTAGTACATTGCATGTTCTAATGCATACTTTTTTCATATATGATCTAACCTTGTAGGAATCGAAGCTCATATGCATCCTCATCATCTACGTGGCTAAACGATTCGGATGAAAATCACTTTTTGTGGGCCCTCCACTTTGGGGACAATAACCATTTATTTTCTTGCCTTATTTAGACTTGTGTACTTTTGGATACTATCTATTGAGGGTGAGCTCGAGAGATGTCTTGGCCCCCGTTCCATTCATATTAGAGGCATTGTTGGATATTTGGATATGCATGTTTTGAGCTCGACTCTTATTATGGAATATATTGTTAAAGACTTCCTTAGTCCCTTATTCACTCTTTTGTGTTAAATGCTTGTTGTTTGGATGAGATGAAAGTCCTAAGTCCCTAATTTCCCCAATAGTGTGAGTTATACATACCCACCCCTTAGACTTTAATTGCTACATGATCCACACTAATTCTCTTCTTTAAAACATCACCATAGTCTGAGTCCAAAGTCCTGGTTCCCCTAGAAATTATGTGTTATTTGCTTTACATTTTGCTTCCGTAACTAAGGATGTACTATGCATGCTTAAAAGGCATATTTATGTTCCTTCGAGTTCGCCATTCGCCGTATCACATCTAGGCCCTAGGTTTGGGGCATGACAAAGCTTGGTATCAGAGTACTAGATTTGTAAATGGTCCTCGAAAATCCAACACACTGCATCAAATAAAGTCTTATTCATGGTTGTGAAGTACACTACAACTATGAATAGGAGGCTATAAGTCATCTTCAGCAATGGCTCACTTCTTCATACTCTATGTTATGCTATGGATTTGATGGAAGGCTTCCCATTTCTAATGAATTGCCTTTTTCTCTTCTAGATCATGCCTCAAAGACGAGCAGATCAAAGAGGTTCGACTCCAGAGCACAAACCGGCCCCTTCGGCTCCACAAGTCCCCCAAGGAGAGGAAGGAGTCTGTTATGACCTGAGCCTAGGTCCTAGATGTTTACAACGAATGGGAACCCGAGGTGATCCCCAAACAAGTCTCTTAAGCATGCATAGCACATCCTTGGCTTTAGCGGAAACATAAAAGAGAAATGAGCACAAAACATATAATATCTAAGAGAAGCGGGGCTTTGGACTCATGCTATGGGGATAATATAGGGAAGAGCATTTGCATGAACCACATAACAAATAAGTCTAAGGGACAGCTAAGTATGACTCATGCTATGGGGGCATTTAGGGACTTGGAACATCCATCACATGTATCAACATACAACAAGCATAGAAGGGAAATAGGACTAAGGAGAGTCTTCATAATTACATAATGATAATAAGGAGAGTCTTCACAATTACATAAAGATAATAGGAGTCATGCTTGATACATAAACTTCCATATCCAATAACACCTCTAATATGAGTGAAACGGGGGTCAAGACACTTCCCGGGCTCACCCTCAAAAGATAAAAAATCTAAAATAGATAAGTCTTAACAAAAGCATGAAAGTAAAGTGGATGTTGTCCTAGAAATAGAGGACTTACCAACAGTAGTCTCCAATGGGTATTGACTAGCCACGCGGAGGAAGAGGATGAATAGGAGCTCCGATCCTTAAAAGGTTAGATCATGTAGGAAAAAACATGCCTTATTACTTAGAATGTACTAAGTATGCGGGTATAATGCAACAAGGATCATAAGCCCTAGTAATCAAGATGAATAATCATAATCAATAGACATAAGCTAAATCTGATATGCATAATCAATAATTAAGATAAACCATGCATGAAGATAGTCAAAGTTGCATAATATATCATACATATGTGGGATGAGACCCTAACCGACATATACGAACAAGCGAGCTACTACATGGAATCCTGATGTTCACTCTACACTGTATAAATGACTGGTTTACTTGCCAAGGTAAACAAGCAAAACCCCAGATAGTGGGTAACATGACCTAGTTGGATCCACTAGTAAAAGCCCATTTACAGAAATAATATAAACCTATGGTGAAACATAGCCAAGAGACCAAGACTTTATATACCCTTGAGCCGATCGCCCACTTTAAGCCTTTTTCTGTACTAGATCTAGTCCAATAGAATACTTGAAATAGTCATAACTTGCATAACTTATAGAACACGGAAAGATTGCATAAGTGGTCCATTCAAATACATGACCCCTACACGTGACATATACCTTGTCCTAGAGGGTAAAATATAGCATAGACATGAACCTTTCTAGTAGGCATTGCATTACAGATAAGGGTATAGATTGTTGCATATATGGACCTTTCTAGTGAGCATTAGATAGCATAGTACATGAGGGTAAAATAGTTGTCATGCATGACCCCTTCATGTAGACATGATTTACTCACAAAAGGGTAGAATATATAGCATAAGGGCTCAACATTTTACTTGAAAATCATAGGAACTTTTCATGAGTTCAATGCATGCTTAGGAGCCCATAACTTAGAATAACATACTTGTCTTGAAATTTATGCAATAACCTTTCATCAATATAGAATTCCTTGTCAAGTAGATTTAGTCAAACATGGTGGGTATATGCACATGTACTTAAAATCATGCCATTCAGGAGTATGAAAAAAAGAGAAGTAACATCAATTCTTTTAAATTATTTAAATCAACCCACCATTATTATACTAAAACCCTTGTTTTGGGTATCATAAAAACCAACTAAAACCCATAAGTTCCTTCATAGTTATTCATAGCATCATAGAGTACAAAACTTTAATATCATAAAATCCATCAATATGTCAAACCCCAATAATATTTTTAACATAATAAAATCATTACTTGAAGAACCTAAATAGAAGCCATATGAATAATCCATAAGCAAGAGTCCATAAATACCCTTTAAATAATCCTTAAATCTACGTATTTTGAGAAGATGATTGGTTGGACTTGTGAGAAGGAAGGATCCCACAATCAAACTCACATACCCTGGTGTGATAATGGTGGTGGAAACTGTCACGAACCAAGCCTAGGGTCTAGACATGGCACGGAAAATGGAGAACTCGAAGGAACCCCAATCAAGCCTCTCAACTTATCATAACACATCATTGATCGTGGAAGCATGTAAAAGACATAAAATAAGATTAAGGGGCAAAGGGGGGCTAAGGGATAGCCTGCAAAACATTATTAATAAGGGCCAAGGAGTCATAGCTTATAACATAGATACATAACTTGTCCAACAAACACCTCTAAATATATAGATAGAGCGGGAACCAAGACAAAGTAACCTGGCTCACCTTCATAGTCAAAATAGAACATAAGAAAGTGTCTAAATACATAGATAATAGCAATATAGACTAATGTCCCCGAAGTGGAGGACTCACCAACTAGCTTGGAATAGAACTGATCTAGCCATGTTGAGGAGAAGGATGATCAACTTAAGCACCGGTTCCTACATGGTGATATCATGTAGGTAAGAGTTTGCGTTAGTACATTCGAATGTACTAAGTATGTGGGATGCAATGCAACAATAGATAGACATCATACTCAAAATGACATGTATGTTCAATGCATAAGTAAAACATGCTTAAGTAGCTTATGCTTATATCGAATATCATATGTGTAGAAGAGACCAAGCTAGCTATTCAAGGTATAAACCCCTTGGTGGTTATGTGGTATAAACCCCTGATATGGTTGATGTTAATCATACCTTATCAACATGGTGACAAAGTATAAACCCCATCAATGGTTGACAGGTATAAACACCTAACATGGTTACTGGGCTCTTGTCCTCCCGGATCGAGTATAGTCTAATGTAACACATGATATAGGATTTATCATATGCTCTAGTCCAATACTTCATATAGGAATAATCGTATACATAAGTTTATTTCATCATCATAACATCATTCATATCATATCTCATGCTTTGGACCTTCATTTCATCAAGAAACCATAGACGATTATTTTATCAAACACCTTCGGGGTGTGTAATGGGGGTAAACGATCATGCAATTTGGAGATGAACTCATGTAAGAAAATCTGCAGTAAAATGATCAATCAACACCTTGCAGTAAATTACATCCAACATTAGATCCAAGATTTAGAGATAAAAACATGCTAAAACAACCATACTTTCATGAACTTAAATCACTGTGCAGTAAATTTCTCAATATATAAGACCCATATGTAAAATCAACTTTAAAT
>DF358341.1:90315-101581 GCA_000787875.1 Solanum virginianum
AAGGCTTAGGCACCATGGGTGAAAGGACCCAATGGTTCAACACCACATAGCTTAGATTTGGAGAAGTTCTTGGTGACGATTGAAAATGAAGGCTTGAAGCTTGAAGATAATCCTTAGCTTGGGATGAGGGTTTTGAGTCATAAATTTTGGAGTGAAAATATAGCTAAGCCTTTTGGTGAGTATTGAGAAATGTTTAGGATGATATGAGGGTGAAATGAGGCTATGTATAGGTAAAAATATATTTGGGAATACTTAGGCCCAAGACATAAAATCTTGGACCTAGACAATAAAACTAGGCAAAATTAACACTGCTCTGCGATAGAAGCGCGTCGCGAAGCTGTCGTGGACCACCTTTGGAAATTGAATTTTTTGAAATTTGAAATTGTGATTCGATAGCTCTAAAATTGAGGTTAGACTCCTTTTCTCCCTAATTTTGACCACTTAAACAAGAATATGGAGTTAGATTTTTGATATTGTGCATGGATTCTAAGATATATGAAAACTAATATTTTGGGCATTCGGAGGCACATTTTCGAGCACTTTGTGGCGTTATTTCAGAAACCTAATTTGGAGATGGAGGATTCAAAACCCTAGCTTGCACCCTTGACTTGAAAGCCTTGAAGAGTTTTAGAGAGTTTTGAGACTTAGAGTATTTTTGGAATGAGGTAGAATGAGCTAAATTAGAGTTGTATGAGCTGATAAGGGACATAAATGGGGTCAAAACAACATTGCTTGGATTTAGAAAAAGGGGAAAGGTCAAATTTACTCCTATTAAAATCCTAGCTAGACAGGTCTTCATATCAGCTTCATCTTCCCATGTGGCACTTTCAACTTGTTGGTTCCTCCAAAGGACTTTGTCGGGCGCCACATCTTTGTTTCTCAACATCTTTACTTGTCTATCAAGTATTTCCACTGGGACTTCCTCATAAGTCAAGTTATCTTCTACAATATCCAAGGGTACTATAGAACATTGGTCACCTACACACATTCTTAACATAGACACATAAATGACCAGATGAACCATACTCATCTGTGGGGGCAATTCAAATTCATAGCCAACCTTACCAATTCTCTTCACAATACTATAACCCCCTGCAAATCTAGGGCTCAACTTTCCCTTCTTGCCAAACTGGACCAACCCTTCATGGGTAAGACCTTTAAATACACCCAATCATCAATGTTAAACTCAAAATCTATCCTCCTTCTGTCGGAGTAGGACTTTTTCCTACTTTGAGCCATCTTTAGTTTCTTCCTTATCAACCTCACTTTTTCTAAAGCCTCTATGACCAAATCCAGTCCCAATAAAGAATTTTCCCCCATATAAAACTACCCAATTGGGGACCTGCATTGCCAACCATATAGGGCTTCAAAGAAGACCATTCCAATGCTAGAGTGATATCTATTATTGTAAGAAACTCAATAAGTTGAAGATATTTGTCCCAAGTACCTTTGAACTCCAAAACACAAGCCCTAAGCATATCCTCAAGAGTTTGAATTGTCCTTTTTGCTTGATTATTCATTTGAGGGTGAAATGTCGTGCTAAGCTTGACTTTTGTACCAAGACCCTTTTGGAAGGATCTCCTAAAGTGAGAAGTGAGCTGTGCACCATGATCCAAAATAATAGACAATACTACCCCATGTAATTTTTGACCAATTCATGAATAAATATCTTGGCATAATCTTCGACGCCATAAGTTTTTCTAACTAGTAGAAAGTGAGCCGATTTTTTCATTATATCAACAACAACCCAAATAGAATCAAAATGCTTCCTAGTTTTTGGCAACCCAATCACAAAATCCATATTGATCTCTTCCCACTTCCAAGTAGGATTTCTATGTCTTGGGCTAGGCCACCCAACCTTTGATGTTCGTCTTTGACTTGTTGCCAATTGTGACAACCAACTATGAACTTAACAATATCTCTTTTCATACTACCCTACAAATGAACCTCTCTCAAGTATCTATACATCTTCGTAGAACTAAGATGAATAGAGTAGGATGAATTATGTGCCTCTTGCAAGATCACATCCCTTACCCCCATCAACAATAGATACACACAACCTACCTTGGTATCTAAGGACACCATCTCACTCTAGGGAGAAAACGTCTGATTTACCATCCTTTGCCAAAGCTTTCAATTCTAGTAAGGTGGGGTCAAGGTCTTGCTTGGACTTGACCTCTTCAACCAAAGAGGATTTGGAACCATCAATAACCACAACCCCTTCATTTTTAACTTCATTCAACCTAACTCCTAACCTAGCTAACAGGTCAACTTCTCTAGCCGCTTCCTTATTGCCATCACCAATATGAGCTACACTTCCCATGGACACTCTACTTAGCATCTGCAATAACATTATCTTTACTGGAATGCTAGTGCACACTCATGTCATAGTTTTTGAGGAGTTCTAACCCCCTTCTTTGCCTCAAATTGAGATCCCTTTGTGTGAACATATATTGGTGAATTTTCTGGTGGATAAACACATATACATGAATGTTATACAAATAATGATGCCATATTTTCAAAGCAAATACCACAACTACTAACTCAAGATCATGGGTGGGATAATTACGCTCATGCACCTTCAATTTTCGAGAAGCATATGCTATGGCTTTGCCATTTTACATTAACACACACCCCAAACCTAACCTAGAAGTATCACAATAAATCACGAACCTTCTAACCCCTTCCAGCAGAGCCAAAATAGGAGCAGATGTAAGCTTATCTTTCAAGGTTTGAAAACTCCTTTCACATTCATCAGTCCACACAAATATGGCCCTCTTTTGAGTTAATTTTTTCAAAGGGAAAGCAATTGAGGAGAATCCATTCACAAACCTCTTGTAATACCCTATTAAGCCCAAGAAACTCCTAATATCCATTAAAGTGAAGGACTTAGGCCAATTTCTTATCACTTCTGTTTTCTTAGGGTCCACTTTAATTCTATCACCCAATACCATATGCCCAAGGAATGCAACTTTCTTTAACCAAAATTCACATTTATCAAATTTAGCAAACAACTTCTCATCCCTTAACCTTTGCAACACTATTCTCAAATGTTTCACATGCTTTTCTTCACTCCAGGAATAAATCAATATGTCATGTATGAAGACCACCACAAACATGTCAAAGTAGGGTTTAAAGACTCTGTTCATGAGATTCATAAATATTGGCAATCCATTTGTTAAACCAAATGACATCACTACAAATTTAAAATGTCCATATCTAGTTTGGAAAGCCGTCTTGGGAAAATCACACTCCCTTACTCTCATTCAGTGGTACTCGAACCGAAGATCAATCTTAGAAAATTTACTAGCCTCTTGTAGTTGATCAAATAAGTCATCTATCCTTGGAAAGGGATACTTGTTCTTTATTGTGATGTTATTGAGTTATCGGTAGTTGATGCACATTCTAAGTGAGTCATCTTTCTTCTTTACAAACAACATTGATCCACCCTAAGGTGACTTAGTAGGCTGTATAAAACTCTTGCCAACAAATCCTTCAATTGGTCTTTTAACCCCTTTTATTCTGCCGGGGCCATATGGTAAGGAGAAATGGAAATGGGTTGAGTATCGAGGAGGAGATCTATCTCCCTTTCGAGAAAGAATCTAAGAAGTTCATCATGAAAGACTTCAAGAAACACATTGACAATCCAAATTGGTTTGATAGGAGGGACTTTAGACATAATATCCTAAACCCTTATAAGATTGTAAATGCAACCATTAGTAATTGATTTCTGGGTCTTAAGACAAGAAATAAACCTCCCATTAACTGCTAAAATATGAACTTCCCTATCAAAGATAGGCCATTAGTAAATTAGAACTTAACACTATGACTTCTACAATCAATGGAAGCATGATATGCATGTAACTAATCCATCCCGAGAATGACATCAAAATCTACCATGTCAAGTTCAACAAAACCACAAGGAAAAACTTTATGCAATATAGACACGGGATAACTCCTATAGACCCTTCTACAGATAATGAACTTACTAATGGGGGTAAACACCTCAAAGGATTCACATAACAACTCGCCACATACATGAAGCTTATTAGTAACAAAAGTAGTAATGAAAGAGAGAGTAGCACCCGAATCCAATAAAGCATACACATCATAATCATAAACCTTTAACATACCAATAATAACATCAGATACCTCCTCCATTCCTTGCCTCCCTTGAAGGGCATAAAACTAATTATAATGTGGAGCACCCCCTTGTTGGCCTCCTTATGACCTTTCATCAACTTGAGCACCTTGCCCTCAGGGTGGACCATTCTTTCCCTTGTTTTAAGTGAAGGGGCAATCAACAATCTTGTGGCCTACACCCATAGAAACCATTCAAATCCCTCAAGTATTTTTCACTATGATTTCTTCCACACTTTGGGCACCTTGGAAGAGTCATCCAACCATTGCCTCCTTGAACCTTAGGGTTAGGCACCCTATCAATATCAAACCATTTGTTTTTAGAATTGAAAGATCCCGGCCTTGGAATTTGTGACCTTGATAGAAATAGCAACCCTCAGCCCCTTGAAAACCACTATCATACCGAGCCCTCATGGACCCACTCCTTCTCTTCCTAAGATTCTCCCCTTTGAGTTGCTTGGCATAAGTCATGAGCCGATACAAGTCCATATCACCTATAAGCATAGCGGTCCAGCATTATTCATTCACCAAGTCAAATACCCTCAACACAAACTTATTCATCCTTGCTTTAGAGTCAGCAACAAAGTAAAGAGCATATTTGGAGATCTTGTTAAACTTGAGGGAATACTCCCTCACACTCATAGAGCCTTGCTTAATGTTCATGAACTCCATCATCTTTGTTTTTCTCAATTTAATGAGGAAGAATTGATTGAGGAAGGTGGCCTTAAACTCCTCCCATGGGATGGGGTAATCATTCTCCCTCTCAAGTTTTCCTTGAGTAAACCAAATTTGTACAATATCCTTGAGTTGACATGTTACAAGTTTTGCCTTAGCCTCCAAACTCACCTTTATAATAGCAAGCACTTTCTATGTCTTATCAATGAATTCTTGGGTGTCCTCCTCCATTTTGGATCCATAGAACTCTAAAGTGTTTATTCTTGTGAAATCCCTAACTCTTGAAGATGAGGTGGGAGCATGAGGAGATTGGGCTCCTTAGTTAAATTAGTTGTTTATAACTTATGCCAACATGGAGATGATGTTTTGGTATTCATCATGCATAACCACTTCCTCTTGGAGAGCTTGGGGAGTCGGATGGGCTGGGTCCTCCTCAGGTGTGGGAGCTCTTTGAGCCATTCTCCTTGGTTATGGCATGATCTATAAAAGCAAAAGATCACTCGTTAAGAAAGAAAATCTTATTTTAAATCTAAGGCATGTCATATATCATTAAGAAGTAAATCATTTCCTAAAATACCTCATATCCTCCCATTTATAATTGTGGTGCACTTCACAACCATGAATAAGACTCTACTTGACATGGTGTGTTGGATTTTCAAGGACCATTTATAAACTTAGTGCTCTGATACCAAGCTTGTCACAACTTGAGCCTATAGCCTAGATGTGACACAGCAAATGGGAACCCAAGGTCATCCCCAAATAAGCCTCTTAAGTATGTATAGCACATCCTCGGCTTCAGCAAAAGCATAAAAGAGAAATGAGTACATAACACATAACATTTAAGGGAAACGAGGCTTTGGACTCATGCTATGGGGAAAATATAGGGAAGAGGATTTGCATAAACCACATATCAAATAAGTCTAAGAGACGGGTAAGTATGACTCACGCTATGGGTGGCATTTAGGGACTTGGGACCTCCGTCACGTCCATGAACATACAACAAGCATAGAAGGGAAAAAGGACCAAGGACAATCTTCACAATTACATAAAACAATAGGATTCAAGCTCAATACATAAACTTTCATATCCAACAACACCTCTAATATGAGTGGAACAGGGGCCAAGATATCTTCCGGGCTCACCCTCAAAAGATAGAAAATCTAAAATATGTAAGTCTTAACAAAAACATGAAAATAAAATGGATGTTGTCTGAAAAATGAAGGACTCACTAATATTAGTCTTCATGGGTATCAACTAGGCACACGGAGGAAGAGGATGAATAGGAGCTCTGGTCCATACATGATTAGATCTTGTAGGTAAAAAGTATCGTTAGTACTTGGAATGTACTAAGTATGCGAGTGTAATCCAACAAGAATCATAAGCCATAATAATCAAGATGCATAATCAAAATCAATGGACATAGACTTAATATGACATGTATAATCAATGCTTAACTTAAAACATGCGTGAAGATAGTCAAACTTGCATAATATATCATACATATGTGGGAGCAGACCCTAACATACACATAAGAACAACTGAGCTACTACTTGGAATCCCGATGTTCCCTCCATACCAAATAAAAAATTGGTCTACTTGCCAAAATAAACCAAGCATAACCCCACATAGTGGGTAATATGAACTAGTTAGATCCACTAGTAAAAGTTCATTTAGAGAAATAATATAAACCTATGCTGGTAAATAGTTAAGAGACCAAGACTTTTTATAAGGACCCCTTGAGTCGAGCCCCCACCTTAAGCCTCTTTCAGTACTAGATCTAGTCCGATGAAATACTTGAAATAATCATAACTTGCATAACTTGTAGAACAAGATAACAAGCCCTAAATAGCTCATTCAAATACATGACCCCTATACATGACATATACTATTAAAATTCCTATTTCATGCATTGGAACAATTAGGAAAATTTTGGGACCAAATTAGAATTAATTAGAAGTTGGAAATCATGAATTATTTGACCCTTGACTGTGTGGCACTAAAGTGGTGCCCACACAATTTTGTGTAAACTTTTAATTGGAACAACACATGGAGTGGGCCATGAATACTTGACTAAGTCTTTCTCTAACATAAAAGTTGACCACTTTATTCCCTTTTCATCCAATACTTAGAAAAAAAACATAGAGCAAAAAGTTGAAAACCTCTAAGAGGTTCTCGGCCAAGGAGACAAAAAAATTGAGGATCATTTCTAGCCACTCTAAAAATTATTTGTTGATGTAAATCCACTATATTGAGGCCCTTAAGTTGCGTGGAGGTGTCATTAGAGCGATAAACCCTTTATTTTTCACCTTTAGAAACCCTAGCCTATTATGGAATTGAAGAGAAAAGGTAAGATTTGATCTTGTTTTATGTGTTATAAAGGTTGTAAGCATGTCGTAGTATGTTAAAATGGAGGAAAATCATGAAATATGAAATGTTGGAAGTGAGTTATGTGTGAGGTGCTTGAGCCGTGTAAGTATGTGTGTGTTGTGTTATGTTATATTGTGTTGAAACTATGAATTAATGCGTAGTTAGTATATTATGATCATTTTAGGGTGAAGGAATGATTGAGAATCATCCATATGTATATGTTGGTGTGCTAGCCGAAAATAGGTCACATTATATGACCATGAACGAATGAATGTCTCTTAATGTTTTAGTCATCGTCGTTATGTATTCTATGTGGGAAATGAATGTTTATTGGCTCAAATTGATTTTATAATTATGGTGGACTGATTTGGAGGTTATTGCATATCTAATGTAATTTGTATAGTAATGAGAATAGCATTGTTAGAATGTGAATTGTGGGTGCAAATCATGATTTGAGAATGAGGAATGTGAAAAGTGGGGTTCTCGGGTTTAGGGACTATTCTTGGCTAGATTGGAGAAAAATTTGTATTGTTGGAAGTGTTATGTGAATTGCTTAGAATGTCTTCAAATATGTTTTGTATGGATTTGGATTAGTATTTAAATGTATAAGTCGATGTTGGCTTAAAGGTAAGTCATTGAATTGAATTTATGAATGTTATTGGATGATGAGAAAGAGAGCTATTATTATTGTATTGCCTTTTGAATTGGTTGTTGTTGTTGTTGATGATTTATTTGGCTGAGTTGAATTCATGGGGTGGCCTATTTTCAGGGGAAATGCTACCCAAATTTCTATGAAATTAAGGGCAAATTTGGAATTTAATACCCAAAAAGTCTTTAGCTAATGTTTGGCATTTTATGACTTGTTTGTAGACCTTGAGCAGCCCAAAGTGTAAGTTGGATTTAGGTTGAATTTGGATTATATTGGAGAGCGTTTGAGGTATATAAAGCAACCTTCCTTTTCAGCATGCCTTAGTTAAAATAAGCTGTGATACGAGCCTCGAGTAAACTCTATTCTCGCAATCTAAGCATGTTTATGATCTGCATTTGTTCCTTCGTATTCTTGTGTTAAGATATCATAACATTAATCCTTATGTCCTTGGAATTCATAAGTAGCAAAGGGTATATAAAAGCTGATTAGTTTTAAAAGAACTTATTCTTTAACAATTCTAAAACTACAAATGCCCATAACTTTTACAGAAAAGCTCGAATTGCTTTGAAATTCTCGTAGAAGCTTGTATGATCTAGGATCAGTATGTTCTCCATAGACTGGGCCAAATATGATTACTCACTACTCCGCTCGTGCCTACTACTATGATATTGTTCGTTGGTTCCCAAGCCGGTTGATTTTCGTGCGCATTATGATATACTCCGGTGTTATGCTATGTTTATGGTTCACCGAGCTCCTTGCTGGAGGGCTGTGCTCTGCTTTTGTTGGGCATTATGGTGTGTTGTGAAATGTGACGGGAATTCAGAGATTTGAAACTTTCTGGTGTTATGCTATGTTACGGCGCCATCCACAGGTAGAAGACCATATTTCCTGTGCCCTATACATGATTTGTATTTTGAAAGTAAACATTTTAATATTTTTGGATATGTATTTACCTTCCTTACTTTTGTTTCGATTATTACTCAGATTTATGTTCTGTATCTTCTGCTTTGCATACTCAATATATATTTTGTATTGACCCCCCTTCTTTGGGGGGCTACGTTTCATGTCCGCAGGTACCGATGCACAGCTTGGTGATCCACCGATTTAGGATACCCTTCTACTATTTAGAGTGCTCCCTCTATTTCAAAGCCTACTTTTGGTATATATTTATTCGTTGCATTGTATATATTTATTCAGAGGCACGATGGGGCCTTGTCCCATCCTATAGTTCTATCAATTTATTTAGAGGTCTGTGGATATATGTGTGTGGGGTGTGCCCTGTTCATTTGATTAGACTTGTATGATGTGTATGTTGGGCGGTTTCACCCACCATAGTGGCCTTGTCAGCCCGCATATGTATATATGTTGTTTTGTTGGCCCTGTGTGGCCTTTGTTGGTATTTTCTAAGTGCAGGGTTATTTTGGATATTNNGTATATATGTTGTTTTGTTGGCCCTGTGTGGCCTTTGTTGGTATTTTCTGAGTGCAGGGTTATTTTGGATAGTCCGTAAAACAAAGAAAACTCTACCAAATTTATTTTTAAAAAAATTATAAACTTGAAACATAGCCTTGTCGGCTTTTGTTATATTCAGGGATGTGTTTGATAGAATCTGAGCCAATGTTGGATATTTGTGTCAATATAAGTCAGCTGTTTGCAACTCGGCTTTGTGAGTAGGTTTGGGGGCCCAATCCGAGCTCTAGTCACAGCCCACGGGGTTGGATCATGACAGAAGTAGTATCAGAGCAATTCATCCTCGGAATATCCATAGACCATGTCTAGTAGAATCTTGTTTATCGATATGTTATGCACCACATCTATAAACAGGAGGCTACAAGACACGTAGGATGTTATTTTTTTCTTTCTAATCTTAGATTATGCGATAGAGCTGCGTTATTAGGATGACTCTTTTCTGAAAAAATGTTCTATTTTAACTGATTCCTCCAAGGAAGATCACAGCTGCCCAGAAGGGCAAGTCTGCAGCAGTAGGTGAGACCAGTCGAGGCCGGATGATTACTAGGGCTCGTGCCCAGAGTGAGCTAGATATTGTACCCCCGACAGCTAGTTCAGCTACACCGCCAGTGCCAGAGGGAGTTGGAGCATTAGCAGCTGCAGGTACGGGGGTGGCTTCATCACTAACTCCCGAGGTTTGCGTACCAGAGATTGACCCGACTGGTAGAAGGATAGGCCCATAGATAGGGCATAGGCGGTGATCAGGTAGTCCACTATGATAGTTCGAGGGATCATGATTTTCTGACATGTAGCCCACCAGAGTTCTTCAGATCCAAGCCCACAGAAGACCCTAATGATTTTGTTCGATAGATGCAATGGACCCTGCGATTGATTAGTGCATCTAAGACAGAGTTAGTTGACCTGGCGTCCTACCAATTGCATGGCGTAGCAACCAATTGGTATGAGTCATGGATGCTGTCCAGAGGTGAGGGTGCCCCTCCAGCTATTTGGGGCGACTTTACTGAGGCTTTTCTGGCCTATTTTCTGCCTCAAAAGGTGAGGCGAGCCAGAGTTAATAGATTCCTGCTGTTAAAGCAATGGGGTAGGCTAGTCAGGGAGTACAGGTTGGAGTTCAATTCGCTGGCCAGATATGCATCTATATATGTTGCTAGCATGACTGACCGGATACACCGGTATATAGTGGGGCTGGACCAGTATTATGTTGATAGTTGCTTGGTCATGGCAGCCTATACCGGTGTGGATATCGCCCATATTCAGGCCCACGTCCAGGGCATGGAGGACCAATGGAGAGGGCGCGAGCCTGAAAGGGTTGATGACAGGGGCCCGCCCAATAGGGCCAGATCATCTAGGTATTAAGGGGATTTTCGAGGCAGGCAGCCTTAGCAGCAGGATAGCAAATATCCTCCCTAGTCAGTACGGGGTACACCCCCACAGTTCACCAGCAGGAGATCAGACGGCGCAGGTTATTTAGGGGCAGGCCTGAGTTCCAGGGCTTCATCCTCACAGTTGGACAGAGGCTCCAATAGTTAGATGAGACCACCCAAACCTCCGGGTTTTTACAGGGGGAGACAGCACCCCAGGAAGTGCTTTCGTGCCACCGATTGTTGCTTTACATGTGGCCGTAAGGGCCATCAGATGAGAGATTGTTCGGTTAGAGGTGATACAGGCAGTTCAGCTTAGTCTTCTAGGTCAGCCAGTGGTTTATCTTCATCCTCGATAGCCCTGCGCCCTACGAGGTGAGGTATACCGGCATCAGCAGGCTGAGGCAGGGGTCGTGGTGGAGTTCCTGGGTTTAGCGATCATTCAAATCGCATTTATGCATTGGCCAGTTGACAAGACCAGGAGGCGTCGCCAAATGTCATCACAGGTATATTACTGGTTTTCTCTCGAGATGTGTATGCACTGATTGATCTTGGTTTTACATTATCATATATTTCTCCTTTGGTTGCTAATAAAATTGGGATA
>DF358340.1:4454-19389 GCA_000787875.1 Solanum virginianum
AAAACTTGCTTCTTTTTTTCTTTTCTAAGAGTTTTCTAGTCTTGAAAATGAATTCAAGACAAAGCCAACATACATATATATACACAGAGGCCTTGGTCCACTTACACACTTGGACCAATAGGAAGCCAACACCTTGTCAAGTGGGCCCCACTTGGTCCACTTGGTCCCAGCTTATCTTCAAGAACCTTCTTTTAAAAAAAATTCACTTTAGCCCCAAACTTTCCAATAATGCCACTTTGGTCCCAAATATTCCAATAATGCCACTTTGGTCCTAAATTTTCCAATAATGCCACTTTGGTCCCAAACTTTCCAATAATGCCACTTTAGTCCTAAATTTTCCAAAAATGTCACTTTGGTCCCAAATTTCTGTAATAGTTCTAATGCACAAAAATACGAGTTCTAAAAGAGCCAGGGAAGACCGCCTACACTCACATGCCGTAATGTCAACATATCACAAGCCCAGCACCTTACAACCCAGTCTAAGCAAAGCTGGCCCGTGGGCAAACCGACCCGCCGTATTCAGCCTAACTCCGGAACATATACATATATTATATTACGCATGACAACAACTAGCCCGGAAACCGGTGAATGATAGCATAATAGGAACGAATAGAGTTGTGAGAATCATATGCACATAATTCAGTATCACAAATCCAAAAGAGTAGTAAAATATTTATGTTCAAAAATACCATATTAATTGTTCACAATTCCTTTAAAGTTACCAAATTTTGGGTAAAGGGTGTTGCGGGTCCCGCAGCCAATGGAAACCCGAACGAGCCCGAACCAGGAGAAACATATTTTACTTATATCATGTAAACTACTAGGAAGCGTCTCAAAATGATTTTTGAGGTGATTTGGACTTTTTATCAAAAGTTATAGCCGTTTCTATTTTCGAAACAATTAGAAACTATAGTTTTCCAAACTAATTAACTTCTTTTCAAACTCGTACCATTCATATTTGGAATCAGAATAATATTTATTCAAAATTCTAGTTGGGAACTTGGATTGTTTGTCATAAATATTTATCAAACAATGACAAATTATATAACTAAACAATATTTGTCAATTTTCCAAACATTTTTGAGAATGTCTAATACCAAAACGAATCCAAACAATGAAAAATTACATAACCAAACAATATTTGTCAATTTCCCAAACATTTTTGAGAATGTCTAATGCCAAAATGAATCCTATATAGTACAACGTTACATATCCTTTTATTTTTTTAAAAACAAAATCTTACAAATTGCTAGTCATAACTGTTTCTACTTCTTTATTTTTCTTTTCATTTATCACTGTTCATTGATATCTTACTATAGTATTTAAACAAAATCTTACAAATTGCTAGTCATAACCATTTCTACTTCTTTATTTTTCTTTTCATTTATCACTGTTCATTTGATATCTTACTATAGTATTAATTTTAATTTGAAAAATACAAACGTAACAATGAAATTTTACACGTAATTATTCGTATCATGTTTAATTATATAGTTTAACTATAGTTACACTAATTCATATATTCATCTGAATTAGGTATTGGTATTTCAATAATTGATTTATAAAATTGCTCATATTTAATGCTCCAATGTCTTCTCTGTTTATCCTAGTTGATCCATGGATACTTTTAGTGTATTAAAATAATTGATTTATAAAATTGATCATATTTAATGCTCCAATATCTTCTCTATTTATCCTAGTTGATCCATGGATACTTTTAGTACGTGTTTAACCGTGCAATTTGGAACTCAAATTTCAAATCAATATTTACAAGTATATGTCACACGAATAAAACTTCAACTTCAAAATTTATATTTTTATCCATAATCTTGTAACTTACAAATTTTTAAAAACATAAGAGTGCCAAGGAATGATTACGGACTGAACACAGGCTCGGATTGCGAGAAGAATAGAGTTCGAACCATAACCTATATCTTTCTAAGACATGCCAAAAATTAGGATAGCTTTACATACCTCAAACGTTCTCCAAATCAACCAAATGGAAACCCAATTCAACTTAAGCTCCGGGATGTTCAATGTCTGCAATTAATTTATAACAATGTCAAATAACTAACTAAAGACTTCTTGACGCTAAATTCCAAATTTACCCTTAATCTTACGAAATATACGACAGCATCTCCCCTTAAAATTATGCTACCCCAAGATTCCAACTTGGCTCAAATAAACCAACAACCACCACAACAACAACCCACAATATCAAGAATCAATTCCAATGCCAATATAACAACAATAACTTCAATTATCACCATTTAATCATATTTCTAAAACTGGACAACATACTATTATATACATTTAGGTGATTTCCATCCATTCCTTCATACTACAATGACCATATCATCCCAACCAAATATAGCATTCTAATATATACATTTAGGTGATTTCCATCCATTCCTTCATAATACAATAACCATATCATGCCAACCAAACATCAATTCATCATTCCAACACAACTTTTTCCTTTCAACATCACACTTGAGTTAAGGTTTCAAAAAGCGAAGAATAAATATTTTCTTTGCTCCAACAACACTTCCAAGCTACTTAGGAGACTCAAAATAGGTGGTTTATAAGATCAAAATAATTTTGGAATGAAGGAACATGAATTTTGAATTTCCAAGTCTTGGCCATGGGTTTGGTTTTTCTCCACAATCATCACCTTATTTTTCTAAGGTTTTTTCTAAGTATGAGAACATACTACATATATGTATATATATATACATAAGCATCCAAACAAGACTTTGCCAAGTGTACCACACTTGGCCCAATCAAAACTCAACACCCATCAAGTGGGTCCCACCTTATCTTCTAGAACCATCTTTCAAAAATTCCACTTTGGCCCCAAACCTTCCAATAATGTCACTTTGGTCCCAAACTCTCCAATAATACCACTTTAGTCCCCAAACTTCCAATAATTCCACTTTGGTCCCAAATTTTTGTAATGGTTCCAATGCACAAAAATACGGGTTCTAACATCCTCCCCCCTTAAAACATTCATCCTCGAATGTTAAACTAGCCTTACGGGTTTCGTAACCAACTTAGGGGGTGTTCCCTTTCCATTTGCTCTTTAGCTTCCCAGGGGGTCACCCATCCTAGTACTACTCTCGCCCAAGCATGCTTAACCTCGGAGTTCTGATGGAATCCGGTGCGTTAGTGCTGGTATGATCGCATCCAAGGACTTCCCAGGTTGTTCCCTCTCGGTTCATACCTCGCCATAACACTATATCTGGAACCTCATCATTATTTCGCACCTTCCTCACCGTTATACTTATGCAGCATGAAAACATGAAACACTGAGCGTACTGTTTCCAATTTAGCTGATAGATCCAACTCATAAGCAACCTTGGCTATTCCACGAACAATCTGACACGGGTCACTATATTTCCCTTATTACCGAACCATATAACACCTTCCTTTAAACCTTGCAAATTTAATGCCAAGGAAATATTTCAACTCTCCAAGATCTTTAAACATCTGACTACATGCTGAGATTACCAACTCTTTACCATTATCAGACCTTACAACCTTAATGGACTTTCCAAACTGAGTTTTGACATATGCAATAACTATCATAATGACCACACACACTTGCCTTCAACTTCGGTAGGTACAATTGAGTCATCACATCCATATGCATAAGTTCAAAACAACTGAGAATTCTGATGTCACTTGTAGGAGACGCACATTACATTTAAGATCTGAAAGAAGAGTAACATCTTAAATGTCCTGTAGCCTCCTGTTTATAGATGTGGGGCCCAACACACTGATAAACAAGACTCTACTAGACACGGTCTGTGGACACTCCAAGGATGAATCACTCTGATAACACTTCTGTCACGACCCAACCCCGTGGACCGTGACTAGTGCCCGAATTGGGCACCCAGACGCAAATCACCAAAACAAATTCTCAAACAGACGGCTTATGCTACCACAAATATCAAACTCAATCACAAATCCGATCAAACATGTTTACAAATTCTTAAAGAAATTTCCGAACAGACTTACATATATACCTCAGATTATCCGAAAACGACCTGCATATCAAAAGATGCCAACAGAGTCCAACAGATCCAACAGAATATCGTATGCAAATATGGGCCGATAAGGCCGATATGGCGGGTAAGACCGCCTGTTAACATATCAAACATATTATGCAGGTCTAATCAGATAAACTGGGCACAACCCATGTGTATGTATCCACAGACCTCTAACTGACTCGCAGAACCAAACTGGGCACAAGCTACACGTATGTATCCACAAACTTCTAATAGACTGATAGAATCATAAGACGAGATAGGGCCCCATTGTACTCCTGAACGAATATATATATACATAATGCAAATTAACAAAAATACACTTATCTACCATAAGTAGGCTCCAAAGTAGAGGAGCATTTCAAACAACAGATGGAGGTCCTAAGCAGATGGGTCAGTGCCTGCGGGCATGAAACGCAGCCTCCGAAGCAAAAAGGGGTCAGTACGAAATATGTACCGAGTATATAAAGCAGAAGGTGTAATATATAAATCAGAGTAATGACTGAAGCAACATCATAGTGATCCGAAACATAACCAACATATCACAATGCATACCTTCTAAATACAAATCATGCATAGGAAAGAGGAAATAGGGACGCCCGCCTGTCAATGACGCCCTAACACAGAACACCAAAAGGTACCTGTCGATGGCACCCTAAGACGATAGAACACCAGAAGGTTTCCAATCTCCGAATCCCCATCACATATCACCTTACGAAATATATCTCCGAATCCCTGGCACATATCACAAATATATCAGAAAGCCCAATCACGACAGATCACCAAATCATAAGATAAGCCCAATCACGATAGAACACTAACTAAGAGAAGCCCGGCTCTTGGGCGAAGCCGACCCGCCAAACATAAACACGACAGAACTCCAAAATATATTAGCATGCGCACGATAACAATTCGGCCTGGAAACCGGTGAACGATATCATAATAGGCACGAGCAGAGTCGTGAGTAATCATATGCATAAAAATCATCATCATACATCCAAAATATAAGAAAAAATATGCATATTCAAAATCAAAATAGGATTTATTCTAAATTCTTTCAAAGTTATAAAAATTACATAAAAGAACATCGCGGGACCCAAGGCCGGTGGGAACCCGAACTGACCCAACTTAAGAGGAGCATACTTATCTTAAATCTTACAAACTCCTACGAAGCATCTCTAACAGTTTTCAAAGCACTCCGAGCTTTCTATTTTAATTACGGACCTTTATAGTTTCCAAAATCATTAAAAAACATAAATTCTTGTAAAATTTATCAAACTTTTACATATTCTTGCAACTTATAAATTTCAAAAACATAGAAGTAAAGAGCTAAATTCCAAATTTATCCTTAATCATACGAAAAATTCGGCAGCATCTCCCTTTAAAATTATGCTACCCCGAGATTCCAACTCGGCTCAAAACAACCAACAACGAATTGCGAGAATAGAGTTTTCCCGGGGATCATATCAAAGCCTAATTTGAGCTAGGACATGCCGAAAAGAAAAGCTTGCTTTACATACCTCAAACGTTCTCCAAATCAATCCAATTGCAAATCCCAAGCCCACAATATTAAGAATCAATTTCAATGCCAATATAACAACAACAACTTCACTTATCACCATTTAATCATATTTCTAAAACTAGATAGCATACTCATATATATATTTAGGTGATTTCCATCCATTCCTTCATACAACAATAACCATATCATGCAAACCAAACATCGATTCATCATTCCAACACAACATAACACTATATATACATACATGCACCAATTCGGCCCCAATATTCCATATAAACATGTAAATGGATTCCTAATACTTACTTTACTCTACCAAAATCATATTATGCTAACTAACATCAATCCATAATTTCCAACACAATACAACACCATATAACATATTCATCACCATATGGATACAACATCTATACCCAAAAACTAAAATTATATTATGCTAACTAACATCAATCCATAATTTCCAACATAACACAACACCATATAACATATTCATCACCATACGGCTACAACATCTATACCCAAAACTCAATTCCAACATTCAAGTTTTCATGATTTCCTTTCATTTCAACATACTACAACATACATGCAACCTTGATAACACATAAAACAAAATTCCTTTCAACATCATACTTGAGTTAAGCTTTTCAAAAGTGAAAAATAAATATTTTCTTTGCTCCAACAACACTTCCAAGCTACTTAGGAGACTTAAAATAGGTGCTTTATAATATCAAAATAATTTTGGAATGAAGGAACATGAATTTTGAATTTCCATAAAAATTCCACTTTGGCCCAAACCTTTCTATAATATCACTTTGGTCCCAAACTCTCCAATAATACCACTTTAGTCCCTAAACTTCTAATAATTCCACTTTCATCCCAAATTCCTATAACGGTTCCAATGCACAAAAATACAGGTTCTAACATCCTCCCCCCCTTAAAACATTCATCCTCGAATATTAAACTAGCCTTACAAGTTTCATAACCAACTTAGGGGGTGTTCCCTTTCCATTTGCTCTTTAGCTTCCCAGGAGGTCACCCGTCCTAGTACTACTCTTGCCCAAGCACGCCTAACCTTGGAGTTCTGATGGAATCCGGTGCGTTAGTACTTGTATGATTGCATCCAAAGACTTCCCAGGTCGTTCCCTTTCGGTTCATACCTCACCATAACACTATATTTAGAACCTCATCATTATTTTGGACCTTTCTCACCGTTATACTTATGCAGCATGAAAACATGAAACACTGAGCGTACTGTTTCAAATTTAGCCGATAGATCCAACTCATAAGCAACCTTGGCTATTCCACGAACAATCTAACACGAGTCACTATATTTCCCTTATTACCGAACCATACAACAACTTCCTTTAAACCTTGCAAATTTAATGCCAAGGAAATATTTCAACTCTCCAATAAATTTAAACATCTGACTACATGCTGAGTTTACCAACTCGTTACCATTATCAGACCTTACAACCTTAATGGACTTTATAAACTGAGTTTTGACATCTCTAATGAACTATTTTAATGACCACACACACCTGCCTTCAACTTCGGTAGGTACACTTAAGTCATCACATCCATATGCATAAGTTCAAAGCAACTGAGAATTCTGATGTCACTTGTAAGAAACGCACATTACATTTGTTTACTGTAAAACTTATGCAAGACTTTACAACCAAAAGCTTGTTTAATACACAAGTAGACGCTTGCCCAAACCTCCTGTACCTCCATTCTACATCTTCAGATATGATCTTGCCACTATCATTATCATTCCTTGACGCCAGCACACAATCGTTCTTGAGGCGGTTATCCTTTCAATCACCACAATAACACATCCACTGCAAACTTGCCCCTCTGGGCATCTGTGATCTTTCTCAAAAGCATCACTGCAACCAAAACAATATGTCAGGAAAGGGATCATCCTAATAACACAGCTCTATCGCACAATCTAAGATCAGAAAGAAGAGTAACATCCTAAATATCCTGTAGCCTCCTGTTTATAGAAGTGGGGCCCAACACACCGATAAACAAGACTCTACTAGACACGATCTGTGGACACTCCGAGGACAAACCGCTCTGATACCACTTCTATCACGACCCAACCCCGTGGGCCGTGACTAGTGCCCGAATTAGGAACCCAGACGCAAATCACCAAATCAAATTTCCAAACAGACGACTTATCCTACCACAAATATCAAACTCAATCACAAATATCGATCAAACATGTTTACAAATTCTTAAGGAAATTTTTGGACAGACTTACATATATTCCTCAGATTATCCGAAAATGACCTGCATGTCAGAAGATGCCAACAGAGTCCAACAGATCCAACAGAATATCGTATGCAAATATGGGCCGATAAGGCCGATATGGCGGGTAAGACCGCCTGTCAACATATCAAACATATTATGCAGGTCTAATCAGACAAACTGGGCACAACCCACGCGTATGTATCCACAGACCTCTAACAGACTGACAGAATCATAAGACGGGACAGGGCCCCGTCGTACCCCTGAACGGATATATATATAACATAATGCAAATTAACAAAAATACGCATATCTACCATAAGTGGGCTCCAAAGTAGAGGAGCACTTCAAACAACAGACGGAGGTCCTAAGCTGATGGGTCAATACCTACGGGCATGAAACGCAGCCCCTGAAGCAAAGGGGGGTCAGTACGAAATATGTACCGAGTATGTAAAGCAGAAGGTGCAATATATAAATCAGAGTAATCACTGAAGCAACATCATAGTGATCTGAAACATAACCAACATATCACAATGCATACCTTCAAAATACAAATCATGCATAGGACAGAGAAAATAGGGACGCCCTGCAACCTTGAGATAGAACACCACAAGGTTTCCAATCTCTGAATCCCCATCACATATCACCTCATGGAATATATCTCCGAATCCCCGTCACATATCACAAAAATATCAGAAAGCCCAATCATGACAGATCACCAAATCATAATATATGGCCAATCACGATAGAACACGAACTAACCGAAGCCCAGCCCTTGGGCGAAGCCAACCCGCTAAACATAAACATGATAGATATATACATAAGCATCCATACAAGACTTTGCCAAGTGTACCACACGCAATATATAAATCAGAGTAATGACTGAAGTAACATCATAGTGATCTGAAACATAACCAACATATCACAATGCATACCTTCAAAATACAAATCATGCATACTCCAGAATATATTAGCATGCGCACGATAACAATCCGGCCAGAAAATTAGTGAACGATATCATAATAGGCATAAGCAGAGTCGTGAGTAATCATATGCATAAAAATCATCATCATACATCCAAAAGATAAATAAAATATGCATATTCAAAATCAAAATCGAATTTATTCCAAATTCTTTAAAAGTTACCAAAATTACATAAAAGGGCGTCGTGGGACCCATGGCCAGTGGGAACCCGAACTGACCCAACTTAAGAGGAGCATACTTATCTTAAATCATACAAACTCCTATGAAGCATCTCTAACGATTTTCAAAACAATCCGTGTTTTCTATCTTAATTACGGACCTTTATAGTTTTCAAAATCATTAAAACATAAATTCTTGCAAAATTTATCAAACTTTTATATATTCTTGCAACTTATAAATTTCAAAAACATAGGAGTCAAGATTATGACAAATTTACATAAGAATGTCAAAGAACAAAGACGGACAACACATAAGCTACAAATTTACCCTTAATCTTATGAAAAATTCGACAGCATCCCCCCTTAAAATTATGCTACCCCGAGATTCCAACTCGGCTCAAAACAACCAACAACCACAACAACAACAACCCACAATATCAAGAATCAATTCCAATGCCAATATAACAACAATAACTTCACTTATCACCATTTAATCATATTTCTAAAACTGGACAACATACTAATATATACATTTAGGTGATTTCCATCCATTCCTTCATACTACAATAACCATATCATGCCAACCAAACATCAATTCATCATTCCAACACAACATAACACTATATATACATACATGTACCAATTCGGCCCCAATATTCCATATAAACATGTAAATGGATTCCCAATACTTGTTTATTATTCCAACACAACATAACACTATATATACATACATGCACCAATTCGGCCCCAATATTCCATATAAACATGTAAATGGATTTCCAATACTTTCTTTACTCTACCAAGATCATATTATGCTAACTAACATCAATCCATAATTTTCAACACAATACAACACCATATAACATATTCATCACCATATGGCTACAACATCTATACCCAAAACTCAATTCCAACATTCAAGTTTTCATAATTTCCTTTCATCTCAAAATACTACAACATACATGCAACCTTGATAACACATAAAACAAAATTAAATATACCTTTTTCTTTCAACATCACACTTGAGTTAAGGTTTTCAAAAGCGAAGAATAAATATTTCTAAGTATGAGAACATACTACATATATATATATATATATATAAGCAATCATACAAGACTTTTTCAAGTGTATCACACTTGGTCCAATCGAAACTCAATACCCATCAAGTGGGTCCCACCTTATCTTCTAGAACCATTTTTCAAAAATTTCACTTTGGCCTCAAACTTTCCAATAATGTCACTTTGGTCCTAAACGCTCCAATAATATCACTTTAGTTCCCAAACTTCCAATAATTCTACTTTGGTCCCAAATTTTCGTAATAGTTCCAATGCACAAAAATACAGGTTCTAACATTATGCTCTGGATTTGACCACATTTCACAAAGCCTATTCTAATTTTCTGCAGTTAGTTCTAGAACTTCAATTTTGCGAGCATCTTCCTCTGAGTGTACACTTTCAAACATCTTTTTCAATTTATAGCGCCATTGCCGACTTCTATTATTGAGTATGTCTTCATAACTATCTTTCACATAATGCTCGTCTAAATTAATTTCTAAGTGCTCCTAAAAATAAAGTTTTGCATAAACGCACATAAAAATCAAATTCCATTTGACATTTTAGAAGATCAAACACTAACATATTACAATGTAAAAAATTATATAATATAGAAATCTTACAAGACATCTAATCAACGTAGCATCTTTTTCCTCTACTGTGAGTTCCTTCCACTTGTTTGGAAGTGGAAGAAAAATTTTGCACATTTACTCCTAACTCATTTGAGAGTTTACCTGATTGAATCGCCTTAACTAGCCCCCTTTACCAATTGGGATCTCTATCACCATCTTTTTTCCCAAGTCATCTTAATCTTTTCAAGACCTTTTCCTATAGTTTTTCCACGACCTTTCTTTATTTGGATTGTATCATCTAATTAAGAAAAGGTTATTTCATAATAATATCTAAATTGGAAAATAGTGGTGTGTAAATATTTTCTAGATTACAATTCAGAAGATCATGTTTAACATAAATGAAAGCTTTAATTATTCAGGCGTCAAAAGGCAACAAGAGAATACTCTGATATCAAACACTATTTTGAGCTTAGTCGAACATGGATCTACTTCAAACTCTGGGGTTGTTGCAAAAATACTCTAGTTGACCACTCTCCAAAACTTTGTAGCAGAAGGAGTGGCTCAGTTGAGTGGTGAAAGACGTATTTCCATTGAGCCAATAAATAATGAAATAGTACTGGTGATTAACAGTGAGCAACAAGAGAAAGGGAAAGGCGCTAAAACACCATGGGAAAATCTATTCAAGGGAAATTGAGCTTTTGAAAATAGTATGACTAACTTATATCACCCCAGATCTGATTGATGGAAAACCTATGGTGAAATTAGATGCAAAAGAGGTCGAAGAAGAAGCTAATAAATGGAGATGCTGTCACGACCCAAAATTCGACTGTGATGACACTCACCTAACCCACCAAGGTGAGTCATCCCAAAAACTAAATAAGTCAACATAACAATAAAAGTGAAAGATAAACAATCTAAATAAGATAGATAAGCATAAGAAATCAAAAGCTACAACCGTCCCAAAACTAGTGTCACATGTACAAACCTCTAACAATAAGAATACTCAAATAAAAATATATCTCAATGTCTAGTCCTCAAATAGGGCAAAACATAAGAAGGAATCCTCGAAGGGCCGCTGAAGGTACAAATAGCTACCTCACAGGTAATCTAGAAGCTCAATCCTGTAATGAAAAATATCTAGCAAGAGGGATCGGGCTAGCAACCTACAAAAATGTAGCAAGGGGTGAGCACCAAACAAAACGGTACTCAACAAATGGAACTAACCTAGAGTAAGCAATGAAGAGCGCAGGTACTCCTTAACTCCAAACCACAAACTGTTGAACTACAACCCTGCACTCAAAAAAATTCTAATAAAATTATATATATATATATATATATATATATATATATATATATATATATATATATAAAAAAACATATCATAGAATAATATCTCAGAATATACAACTAAATTCTAGAGTCAAGTGATACACTAGTTTATCAATATCATAAGCATTTATAGTACCCACATAATCCACTCTTCACAATATACAAGGCTCAAGTTATCAAGATATATCACAGTCTTTCAATAGTTCAATCTTAACAATATACAAGTTCCAAAGCATTCACAGTCTTACACATAATATATATAACAATATCAAAGAAGGAATCATATGAGATGGAGTAAATGCAATGAAATGTAAACAATGCGATACAATGTCAAGCAATTCTGATGCATATCTGTCCTACAAAAAATATCCACTGATAACCTTAGATCGGAATCCATGGGGGCCACACATAGATCATGTATCCGCTGAAATCATTTTCCTTCAACAATTACTTTCATATCTAGCAAGAACTATTTTTCTTCGACTTTTCATTTTTTTTCTTTTCACTAGCCGAAACTATTTTCCTTCGGCTTTTCATTTCTTTTCTTTCTTTTCTTTTACTAGCCGGAACTATTTTTCTTTGACTTTTCATTTTTAATGAATCATCAAACAAACACATGAATGCACAATAGATATATTCATGACAATAAAATGATGCAGGATGTCCATACGAGTCATATGTTTCAATGAACCAACCCAAGTAAATCACAAGTACACAAGTATTCTCAGTATAATTCTGCCTTATCACTATTTCAATATACACTTCAGTATCATCAATGCTGTAAATTCATCATCATCTCAATATCATCAGTGCCTCAATATCAAATTAGTCTTCATGTGAATGTACGCCAATACAATATAATTATCATATGTCTTACAAGATCACATATATTACCAATCCTCAATTTGACTAATTATTTCTTTGTCTTTCAATATTTGAGTCATCATTAACATATTACACAATAACCATAATTTTAACACAGATCAACTCTTTCAATTAGCTTTAGTCATCATAACTTAGGACAACTCATCATTTGAGTTCTTACTTCACAAGCAAGTAGTTTCAAAATTTTCAACAACATCTCAATAGAGAATTTAGCTCAACATTTTACATAAGATTTTGAATAGATAGTTCCATGTAATATAATTCAAAGCTCAACAATTGGAACATCATGAACGCCTTCACACTATCAACAAAGGCATCACAAGTTCATTTCACGATAATATCTCACAAGTCTAAGTCAATAACAATGGACATTATCTCATAATTCAAGTCATATATATATCATCGTTTCCACCTTTCCATTACCCAAATCATATCCATTAGAATAGTTCACTAACCCCCAAGTTTCATATTAAAAGAAAATACGAAGTTAAAATCAACTCAACAAGGGTTAGGGTCCACTTACTTTAATCAAAAGCCAAATCAATGAAAAATTAGATAATTTACAACTTCACAAGTATTCACAATCCTACAATTATTTTAATTCACAATACTGCAATTATTTCACAAGCCAAGGATTCACAATATTTATAATTACCCAATCTAAAATTTCATTACTGAAGCCTATAATAGTATAATTCTATCCCATTTCATGCCAGAATCATCCAAATCCACGTACATAGAATAATACAATGTTCAATCACACTTAACAAAAGGTTAGAAGTGCACTTGCCTTAATCGGAATCTCAATCAACTTCAGACTTTGCTTAGATTTATTTTTGATTGAGGTAGCCATGGGTCTGTCATTGGTACCTCCTGATAATGATAGAGGCATCATAGACTAGAGTCGATTGTTCATTGTTAAGACTATGAGCTAATTTTTTCTACTAGCATTTCATTTATTTTATAATTGAGATTTGATAGATGTGCCCATTTACATCCTTTATGTCTCCCACTGATAGTAGAGCTTATTGATTGAGTGATTGAGATGAGGCCGAGTGGTTCACTTGGGGACTAGCAATAGTCTCTAGGTGCTGGCCACATCTTGGGTCCCTACCCAATACATGATAAACTTGGTATCAGAGTACGAGTTCAAGTGTCTTAGGGACTCTATGAAGCCCTGTCTAGTAGAGTCTTATTTATGGATATGTTGTCAACCATACTTGGTAAGTAGGAGGCTATCGGACATTAGGAATTGTTTTACTTCTTTCATGTTCTAAATCATGTTATAGAGTTATACTCTATGAAAGTTGTATTCTAATTCGTGCTTTCTGCATTGCAGATTGTGATCATGCCTCCCAGAAAAGCCATTAGAGATAGAGGACATTCTGCCAGATAGCATATTAACCAACTTAATCCTCAAGGACATGAGAAGCCCATGGAACAAGTTGACCCTGTTGTACAGCCCCCTCAAGATAAGGTCTCTTGTGATGAGCTACGCCAGTCTATTCAAACTCTAACCTAGGCTTTCATAACACCTGCTGTGAGACAAAGAGTGGGTCTATAGGATGGCCATGACACTTCTAGAGTCCAAAAATTCTTGAGGATGAATCTACCTGAGTTCACAGGGTCTGCATCTACTGAGGATCTTAAGAACTATGTAGAGGAGCTTCAGAAAGTATTCCAAGTGATGCATGTGGCTAATACTGACAAAGGTAAATTGGCTGCTTACTAACTCAAAGGTGTGGCCAGACTTTGGTATGATCAATGGAAGAAGGGTAAAAGAGAGGACGCCCCCGTGCTGTCTTGGGCTATGTTCGAGGAAGCTTTCTTGGGGTGGTTTTTCCCAAGGGAGTGAAGAGAGGCAAATGTAAGAGAGTTTTTAAACTTGAAGTAGGGCTTAATCATTGTGAAAAAGTATGGGCTGAAGTTTTCACAACTTATCTCGCTATGCTCCGGATGCTAATATGAGGGGAAGGATGAGAATGTATATCGATGGGTGAAATAGAGGGCCAAAGAGAGGTGGAAGGGGAGTAATGCATATGACTGATATGGACATTGGGATACTGATGACCTTTGTACAACAACCTTATGAGGAGAGGCAATATGATAAAGAGGAGTTCAGAAGCAAGAAAGCTTA
>DF358340.1:19973-31011 GCA_000787875.1 Solanum virginianum
GAGCAATTGAGGGACTTATTGGAGAAGGGTTTTATTAGGCCTAGTCAATCACCTTGGGGTGCACTAGTGTTGTTTGTAAAGAAGAAGGATGGGTCTCTCAGAATGTGTATTGACTATAGGAAACTGAACAAGGTCACAATAAAAGACAAATACCCTCTTCTAAGGATGGATGACTTATTTGACCAACTTCATGGTGCCTCTTGTTTCTCAAAGATAGACCTCAAATTTGGCTACCATCAGTTGAGAGTGAGGGAATGCAATGTCCCAAAGATAACCTTTGTCATGTCCTTTGGGTTCACGAATACACCTGCAGCCTTCATGGATTTGATAAATAGGGTGTTCAGACAGTATCTTAATATGTTTGTGATTCTGTTCATCAACAACATTTTGGTGTATTCGAGAGATGAAAAGACATATGCAAATTACCTCAGAATTATCCTTTAAACACTTAAGGACCACAAGTTGTATGCAAAATTCTTGAAATATGAATTTTGGCTTAAGTTCGTGGATTTCCTAGGCTATACTGTCTCCGGTGATGGTATTCGAGTAGATGCTCAAAAGATTGAAGTAGTTAAAAACTGGCTCAAATCGACCTCTGCAACTAACATAAGGAGTTTCTTGGGGTTGGCAAGCTACTAGTCAGGTTTCAGTGGTCCGATGAATGTGAGAAAAACTTCCAAGAGTTGAAGACTAGACTGACTACTACACCAGTTTTAACCTTGCCCGATGGGACGGAGGACTTTGTAATCTATTGTGATGCTTTGAGAGTTGGACTTGTATGCGTGCTGATGCAGAGGGGGAAGGTTATAACCTATGCTTCTAAATCACTTAAGATTCATGATATGAACTATCCAACCCATGATCTTGAGTTGGTCGCGGTGGTGTTTGCACTTAAATCTAGTGCCACTACTTATGTAGAGTGCATGTAGATGTGTTCACTGACCACAAGAGCTTGCAGTATGCCTTCAGTCAGAAATAGCTCAAACTGCGACAGAGAAGATTATTGGAGTCACTCAAGGATTATGACATGAGCATTCTCTACTATCCAGGTAAAGCTAACATTATTGTTGACGCTCATAGTAGGTTGTCAATGGGCAGCACAACCCATACTGAGGAAGGGAAAAAGGAGCTAGTAAGGGAAGTGCATCGGTTAGCTCAATTGGGAGTTGCACTTGAGGAGAATGATGAGGGAGGAGTTAATGTTCAGAACAGGTCTGCTTCATCTTTGGTGACAGAGGTGAAAGAAAAGCAAGATCAAGATCCGTCATATTCCAATTGAAGTAGGCTATCCACAAGCAGAAAGAGATGGTCTTCTCCAAAGGAGGAAATGGGGTGTTGAGATACCGTAGTAGATTGTGCGTTTTAGATATTGATGGTATTCTAGATAGAATCATGGCTGAATCTTACAACACTAGATATTTCATTCATCCTGGCTCTACCAGGATATACCATGACTTGAGGGAAGTCTACTGGTGGAGTGGAATGAAGAGGGATGTTGCTGAGTTTGTCTCAAAGTGCCTGAATTGTCAACAAGTAAAAGTTGAGCATCAAAGGCCATGTGGATTAGCTCAGAACTTTGAGATTCTAAAATGAAAGTGGAAAATGATCAATATGGACTTCATTACTGGTCTACTGTGGTCTCGAAAGCAACATGATTCAATATGGAGTGAATCCTGAATGGAAGTGGGAGATGCTTTTTATGGACTTCATTACTTGTCTCCTAAGGTCTCGAAAGTAACATGATTCAAAATGGGTGATTGTGGATAGGATGACCAAATCGGCTCACTTATTAGCAATTAAGACAACTAACACTGCAGAGGAGTATGCCAAATTGTACATCCAAGAGATTATGAGGTTGCATGGGGTTCCTTTGTCTATCGTCTCAGACAAAGGAGCTCAATTCACCTCCCAATTTTGGAGATCTTTCTAGAAAGGATTGGGTACGAAAGTGAATTTAAGCACAACCTTTCATCCATAAACAAATGGTCAAGTAGGTAGAGCGTATAATTTGACATTAGAGGATATGTTGAGAGCCTGTGTTCTTGATTTCAGGGGAAATTGGGATGATCACTTACCATTGATTAAATTTGCATATAACAACAGTTATCATGCAAACATTCAGATGGCCCCCTATAAGGCTTTATATGGGAGGAGGTGTAGATCACCAATCGGGTGGTTCAAAGTTGGAGAAGCGGAATTAATTATGCCTGATCTTGTTCCTCAATCAATGGAGAAGGTTACGACCATTAAGAAAAGGTTTAAGATAGTACAGAGTTGTCAGAAATTCTACACCAATGTGAGGACGAGAGATTTATAGTTTGAGGTAAATAATTGGATATATTTAAAAGTGTCACCTATGAAAGGTACCATGAGATTTGGAAAGAAGGGTAGATTGAGTCCATACTATAATGGATCTTATCAGATTGTGAAAGAGGATTGGAAAGGTTGCTTATGAACTAGAGTTGCCTTCCAAGTTAGACAAAATCCATCCAGTGTTCCATATGTCGATGTTGAAGAAATGTTTGGGAGATCCTAACTTTTTGATCCCTGTGAAGAGCATTGGAGTGAAAGATAGCTTGACCTATGAAGAAATTCTAGTCCAAATCCTTGATCATGAGATTCGCAAGTTGAGAACCAAAGAGATAGCCTCAGTTAAAGTCCTATGCAGAAATCAATTCGTTGAAGAAGCCACAGGAAAAGCTGAGGAAGAGAAGAAAGCAAAATATCCGCACCTATTCGTGCCCAATAATGAGAATGTTGAAGGTAATTTCCTTATCCATAACTAAATTGATTGTCTTTTCTTGAGTTGATTGTCTATTCTTGAGTCCGAACAGAGTTAATTGATGACTGATATAGAGTCGAGAGATTGTTGACAAATGTGAATACTGAGATGATCTTGAGTCTATTCGTGCATTAATATCCACCTTTACTTATTATTCGACGATGAATGATCCCAAGGGGGAGATCATGTAACGCTCGATAAAATTACTGAAATACCTCTAGAATAGAGACATTTGGATAATGCATCTTCCCATACTTCGTTTGGAAATCTTAGACCAAATTTGCGATCAACACCAGAAATTAAATGGAAAAATGATCTCGATCAATTTTTAGAGCAACTGAATCAAGAAATAATTTTTTAATCCAAAATAAATTCCAGTGTTGATGCGCTACAGAGGTGCGTTGCGCCCCTGTCATAGATGTACACTTACTTATTTTCAATTTTTTTGATAGAGATGGAAAAGCTCGTTCAAAAAATTTCCAGAAGAAATGCACATAAGTGCGATGGGTCCACGTCACGAACCCGCTTCTCCAAGGTGAAAAGTTTCTTTTAAATTCATGAGAGGCATTCCAGTCAATACTCAACCCCTCCGAAACTCAAAATATGATCAAAATAGGTTGTTTTGATGCATAAATAAGGTCTTAAATCCCATTTTAAGTCCTTTTCTAAACACTTGAAAGATTAGGGTTTGAGAAAAGAGAATAGAGAACCTTGATTGGGGGAAATTGAAGGAGAATTCTTGAAGATTGATCATTGAAGCTTCATCCCAGGTATGTAAGGCTAATCTAAAAATATTATATTGTTGTCTCATGTGCCTAATAAATGGTATTAGAAGAGAGCTGAAAGTTCTTGATGTCTTCATACATGATTCTTGACTATTTTCTTGAAAAATTATATTTTTACATGTATTTCATATGTTGATGATCATCATAAACTTATTTTTTTGAATTGAATATTTTTCATGTGATATTGCATAAACCCTGTATGTTAATTATTAAAAGTATGCATAAAAGAATATAGGGATTGAGTTTAGAGCCTTGATTGAGAATGTTAATTATAATTGTGATTGTGAATCTGAGAATGATGATAGGTTGATTGTAGTTGATAGTCCTATGAGTCTTCATAAATGAACTCTAATGATTTGCCTATTCGATTGTTTCCTAAAGATTGTTCTGTGCCTTGAGCTATTGATTGAGATATTGATTGATGAAATAATGAGAGTCCCTATGAGACTGATTAGATGATGAGCTCCTCCATGAGGCTAATTTGAGATTTGTTGATTGAGATGATTTGATGGGATTGATTACCTTATGATCATTGAGTCTTGGGAGGAGTATAGAGCACCGAAAGAGTAAGAGTTAATCTAACTCGTACTCATCAAACTACGTAACCAAGCATAGGTGAGGATTAGAACCATTATATGTCATTGTGGTCCCCTCTTGATAGAGTCCCTAAAATAGTAGAGGACTAGTTTGATTTGCTGGTGGTCCCTAGTGGATTCGATTCATTCTGTACCTGGAAAGTACGAAACGACTATGGCAACATCAGTGTGATTGTTGTATGGCTCATAAGTGATTCTGTCAGATAAGAAAAACTCACAGAAAGTTTCCAAACTGAGTACTCTGAGTCGAGAAGAGTCCTTTTGAGAGGAGTCTGATTTAATTGATAAGGTTGATAGGTTGATGGGTAACTTGTATACTCTTCATTCTTGCTTTAGATAGGCATTTGACATGTTGAATTATTATTGTCCTTGATGTTGATTGTTGCTTCATATTATTCTACCTGTTTTAATTTTATTCAGTTATTTTACATACCGTACATTTCATGTATTGATGTCATTCAGAATTTATGATGCTGATACAGGGATTAGAGATCATCAATAGGCTAATCGTTGAGTATCTAGGATGTTCAGCTAATTGGTGAGCCTCCTCTACTTCAGAGGATTCATTACTTTATTTTAGTCTTACTTTAGAGTCTGACTTTGCTTAGCTTTATATTTGATTGAGGTAGCCATGGGTCTGTTATTGGCACCACCTGATAGTGATAAAGACAAGTCTCTTAACATATTATTACACATCCTTGGTCACGAAAGCAATAAAATTCAATAGGAGAGAATAAATAGGGATAAATGGGGCCAAGGGACAACTTTTATATCATAAGCAATAAGAGTCAAGAGAGAGTCAAAGCTCATAACATTATACATAACATATCTAACAACACCTCTAACCATAGAACTTAGCAGGGGCCAAGACAAGCAACCGGGCTCACCCTCATAGTCAATACATTCATAAAGAAAGATAGCCTTAGTACTTAGCATGAGATCATAAACTTTGTCCCCAGAATAGAGGACTCACCAACTAGTTTTGTAGAGAAATCGCACTAGCCACGTGGAGGAGGAGGATGATCAAGTAGGGCTCCAGTTCCTACATGGTGATATCATGTAGGCAAAAGTATGCGTTAGTACATTTGAATGTACTACGTATGTAGAATGCAATGCAACAAGAGATAGGCAACATGGTCAAGATGCATAATAATATTTAATAGATAACATAATAATAATATGGCATGCATGGTCAATGCTTGTACTAAAACATGCTTACATAGAATAGTTTACATATGTAGGAAGAGGTCATTATGAGTAACCAAGGCCTACCACCTCCTTAGCGAGGCGATTGAGGTACAAACCCCTTAACGAGATTGCACGAGCCTACTACCTCCTGAGCGAGGCAATTGATGTACAAACCCCCCAACAAGGTTGCACGGGCTTACTACCGCCCGAGTGAGGCAATTGAGGTACAAACCTCCCAACATAATTCATAGTCAAATTCATGATAAGAGACCCATATGTAAACCCAACTTAAAAGCATATAAATTAGATGAAATGGAAGCTTAGGTACCATGGGTGAAAGGACCCGATGGTTGAAACCCACATACCTTGACTTTGGAAAATCCTTGAGGAAGATTGAAAATGGAGACTTGAAGCTTGAATGAGAACCGTATGATCCGGATTAAGTTTTGGAACTTGAAATTTGGAGTTAAATATTTGTCTAAGTGTTTGAGTGAATATTGGGGAATGTCTTGTGTGATATGAGGGTGAAATATGGCTAAGTATAGGTATTTTCATGCATGGGAGCAATTAGGCCCATGATCAAGAAAGCTTGGACCAAACAAAAAAATTGGCAGCATTTTTACACTATGGCGCGCCTTTGGTGCGTTGCGCCAGGGGCAAGAAAAGCTATCTGGAAATCGTATTTTGCGATTTTCAAATTTTGCTATGGTTGCTTAAAAATCAGGTTTAGACTCATTTTCCACTCAATTTGACCCCCTAGTCAAATTTTGAGATATATGGAAATTACAATGTTGGGCACTTTTGAGGCACATTTTCGGGACTTTTTGGTGTTGTTTCAATATCTCCCTCTTGGGAACATTCGTCCCTGAATGTCAAAGAAACATATATAAGAGAAGTAATCATGAAGAAATCAGCCCCACCAAGAATGTATTAACACACTCAAAACATCCATTTCAAAATCTCAACGTAAGTGAAAATCACCATGAACTTTGTCAATATAAACATGAATGCATGAAAATGACTTAGGGGCTGAAACATAAAACATCAAATCACATAAAAGACTTCGAATTAGTACCTTAGGCTTGAGTAAAATAGAAGATTTAAGGATATCGGTTTTACATGTCCGCTTCGGCCTCCCATGTAGCACTTTCGACTTGTTGATTCCTCCAAAGGACCTTAACGGAAGCAACATCTTTGTTCATCAACCTCTTCACTTGTCTATCCAAGATCACTATTAGAACTTCTTCATATGTCAAGTTGTCTTCAACCACCCCCTACAACATCAAGAGGCACAATAGCATTAGGGTCACCCATGCATTTCCTCAACATAGACACATGAAAAATCGGATGAGCCAATTTCATCTCACTAGGCAAATCCTCATAGCCTACCTTACCAATCCTCCTCATCAGCTTATAAGGACCCACAAATCTTGGACTTAGTTTAATATTCTTACAAAATGAACCACACCCTTCATGGGTGAAACCTTTAAATAGACCCAATCACCAACTTTAAATTCAAGATCTCTTCTTCTCACATCGGCATAGGACTTTTGGCAACTTTGGGCTGTTTTCAACCTTTCTCTAATCAACCTTACCTTTTACATAGCATACATGACCAGATCCGGACCCAACAAGGCCATTTCTCCAACTTTAAACCACCCAATTGGTGATCTACAACGTCTACCATAGAGGGTCTCAAAAGGAGCCATATCAATGCTAGAAATGATAGCTATTGTTGTAAGCAAATTCATCAATGGAAGATGACCATCCCAACTACCCTTGAACTTCAAAATACAAGCCCTAAGCACATCCTGAAGAGTTTGTATAGTTCTTTCGGCTTGGCCATCCATTTGAGGGTGGAAGGTCGTACTAAGTTTAACCTTTGTACCGAGACCCCTTTGGAAAGCTCTCCAAAAATGTGAAGTGAATTGAGAACCACGAACCGATATGATGGATAAGGGAACCCCATGAAACCTTACCAACATATGAATGTATAATTTCTCATAGTCTTCAGGCCCATATATAGTCTGAACCGTAGAAAATGAGCCGATTCATCATCCTATCAACCACAACCCAAATAGAATCGAAACCCTTTCTAGTATTGTTGATTTCCTCCCACTTCCAAGTAGGAATCTCTTTGTCTTGGTTTAGGCCAGCCCACCTTTGATGTTTGGCTTTGACTTGTTGGTAACTATGACAACTGAAAACAAATTTGGCAATGTCTTTCTTCATACCTCTCCACCAAAACACATCCCTCAAATCCCTATATATCTTGGTAGAACCGGGGTGAATAGAATAGGAAGAATTATGAGCTTCATCAAGGATCTTCTCTCTCAAACCATCAACACAAGGTACACACAACCTACCTTGGTACCTAAAAGCACCATCTTGCCCTTGGGAGAAAAACTCCACCTTTCCATCTTTCACCAAGGCCTTCAATTTTAACAAGGAGGGATCAAGATCTTGTTTATATCTTTTTGAGTGAACACATATTGGGGACTCTTATAATCGGTAAACACATCAACATGCACCCCATACAACTAATGACGCCAAATTTTCAAAGAAAAAATCACGACGGCCAATTCAAGATGAGTAGGATAATTCTTTTAATGCACTTTAAGTTGCCTAGAAGCATAAGCTATTACCTTACCATTTTCCATCAACACACAACCCAAACCAATTCGGGAGGCATTACAATACACAATAAACCCTTCCAACCCTTTCGGTAGAGACAAGATAGGAGCAGAGACAAGCTTATCCTTCAATGTTTGGAAACTCCTTTCACACTCATCTGTCCATACAAATGTATCCTTTTATTGGGTCAACTTTGTCCTGGGAGAAGCAATAGAAGAGAACCTATTCACAAACCTACGATAGTAACCCGCTAGGCCCAAGAAACTTTGAATATTCGATGGGGTCAATGGTCTAGGCCAATTTCTAATCACATCCGTCTTTTCAGGATCCACCTTAATACCATCATCCAATACCACATGACCTAGAAAGATAACTTCTTTCAACTAAAATTCACACTTCTCATATTTAGCATACAACTTCTCCTCCCTCAATCTTTGCGACACTACCCTCAAATGAACCACATGCTCTTCCTCACTATGAGAATATGTTAATATATCATCAATGAAGACCACAACAAATAAATGAAGGTAGGGTTTAAAGACCCTATTAATTAGATCCATCAAGATGGCCGGTGCATTGGTCAACCCAAAAGACATACCCATAAATTCATAATGCCAATAAATAGTCCGAAAGGCTGTCTTAGGAATATCACACTCCCTCACCTTCACTTGATGGTACTCGGACTGAAGATCAATCTTAGAGAAGTGACTAGATCCTTGTAATTGGTCAAACAAATCATCAATCCTTGGAAGAGGATACTTATTCTTTATAGTGATCGTACTGAGTTGTCAATAGTCATTACATATTCTAAGAGACCCATCCTTCTTTTTCAAAAGCAATACCGGTGCACCCCAAGGTGATATACTAGGCCTAACAAAACCCTTCTCCAACAAGTCCCTCAATTGCTCCTTCAACTCCTTTAACACCGTCGGGGCCATATGGTAAAGGAGAATAAAAATGGGTTGAGTATCCGGGAGGAGGTCTATACCAAAATCTGTTTCGCTTTTAGGAGAATTATAGACCTCTCTAGCAATAATAGATGCACCAATATGAGTAGATACCTCATATGACTCATACAACAATTCGGGCTCAGCATGGAACTTCTTGGCAACAAAAGGGGTAACAAAAGAAAGAGTGGTACCCAGATCAATCAATGCATACACATTAAAATTGAAAGACTTTTAACATACCCATGATGATATCGAACACCTCATTAACCCCTTGCCTCCTATGCAAAGCATAAAACTGATTGTGCCTTGGAGCACCACCTTGTTGACCACTTCTCCCCAAAGAAACCGCATTAGCACCCCAGCCTTGAGGATGAACATCCTTACCCTTGTTGCGATTACGTAGGCAATCCATCATCTTGTGGCCAACTTCCCCCAAACTATAGCAAGCATTAGTAGCCCTCAAGCATGGGCCACTATGACCCTTACCATATCTTGGACACACAGGTCTAGGAATCACACCACCACCCTCTTGGGGCCTTGGGTAGTCATTGGAAAATCTACCACTAGGAACATGATAAGACACTTAGCCTTGATGAAACCAACCACCCTTGCTACTTTGGAACTTACCATCAAAACAGGACCTCTTGGCTTTATGAACCCTCATCTTCCTTAATTTCTCCCCCTTTAATTGTTCGACATAAGTCATCAAATGGGACAAATCCATGTCATTAATCAAAATAGTGTTACAATATTCCTCACTTACAAAATCAAAAAAACCCATAACAAATCTATTCATCCTAGACCTTGAGTCAGCGACCAAGTGTCGAGTATACTTTGAGAGTTGGTTGAACTTGAGGGCATACTCCCTCACACTCATAGATGCTTGTTTCAAGTTCATGAACTCCACCAATTTAGATTTCCTAAGCTCAAG
Organism: Solanum virginianum; assembly: GCA_000787875.1. Taxonomy (NCBI): domain Eukaryota; kingdom Viridiplantae; phylum Streptophyta; class Magnoliopsida; order Solanales; family Solanaceae; genus Solanum; species Solanum virginianum. Next base: position 29,840 of record DF358340.1, read on the forward strand.
AGGGAAGAATCGCTTAAGAAAGGCCACCTTGAACTCCTCACATAGAACCACATTGTTGACCCCCTTCTACTCCTTCTATTGATTGTACCATATTTGTGCTACCCCTTTGAGTTGGTAGGCTGCCAACTCTGCTTTATCTTCTGACCTCATACTCCTGATAGCCAATACCTTGTATACGTCATAAATGACTCTTGAGGGTTCTCATCTACCTTAGACCCATAGAATTTTGGTGGGTTCATCATCATGAAGCCCCTCACTTGAGATATTGGAGTAGGAGCATGAGGGGCTTGGGCCCCTTAGATGGCTTGATTAGCTACAACTTATGCAAGCAAGGTGAGAGCATCTCGAAGCTCTCCATGGGCCGGTTGCTCCTCGAGTGTGTGCGCTCATCTTTCTCTTGTGTTAGACATGATCTAGCATAGCAAAGATCAATCATTGGGGGGGGGAACCTTACCTTAACTCCTATAGCAAAACATAGAACAAGAAGAAGGGAAATATTTTCTAAAATGTCTCATAGCCTCTTACTCATAGTTGTGGTAGACAACATAACCATGAATAAGACTCTAATCGACGTAGCATATTGGATGCCGAGGACCACTAACAAACTAGTACTCTGATATCAAGTTTTTCATGACCCAAGCCTAGGACCTAGACGTGACATGACGTATGAGAAACCCAAAGAGATCCCAAGCAAGCATCTTAACTGCCACGACCCAAACCTAGGGCCTAGACATAATCGGCGAATGGGAACCTGAAGGTACCCCAAACAAGCCTCATAGCATATCATTACACATCCTTGGTCGTAAAAATAATTAAATGACATTTGAAGAATGGAAATAAGGGCAAGAGGGACTAAGGGAGAACTTGTCATAACACAGAGTCAAGAGATAAATAAATCAACTCATAGCATAAATTCATAGCTTTGTCCAACAACACCTCTACTACATAGATAATGGCGAGGGCCAAGACATACAACTGGGCTCACCCTCATAGTCATAAGTATACTATAAAGTAAAGAGAATTTTAATACATAGTGTGATAGAATAATCCTTGTCCCTAGAATGGAGGACTCACCAAAGGCTAATTTGAACAATCTATCTAGCCACAAGAAGAATCAATAGGAGCTCCGATCCCTACATGGTGATATCATGTAGGCAAGAGTATGCGTTAGT
>DF358340.1:35659-60500 GCA_000787875.1 Solanum virginianum
TGTATTGGACTTAGTGAGTGAAGAATGCCGGTCTGTTATGTTAATTGGTTACATTGACTTGTCTTGTTTGATGACCTATGCCAAACAAATGGAAAAGGAGAAATTGAGGAAGAGAAAGGGTCATAAGGCCAATAGGGCACGTTTTTAGGGTAAGTTCCAAAGCTGAAAGGGTGGCCGATTTCTTCAAGGCCAAGGGTCTTCTCATACTCCTTATAGGAGGTTTGCCAATGTAATTCCAAGAGCCCAAGGTGTTGGTGGTGTGGGTCCTATTGATGTGTGTTCGAAGTATGGTAAGATTCATGGTGGCCCATGCTTGAGGAATACCGATACTTGTTATGGTTATGGGGAAATAGGGCATAAGGCAATAGATTATCCTAAAAATTACAACAAGAGTAAGGAGGTTCGTCCACAAGATGCTAATGCGATTTCTTTGGGGAGAGGTGGCTGACAAGATAGTGCCCCAAGGAACAATCGGTCTTATGCTTTGCATAGGATAAAAGGGGTTGATGAGGCCCTCGATGTTGTTTTTGATATGTTGAAAATCTTTGATTTTTTGATGTGTATGTATTGATTGATCTGGCTGCCACTCTTTCTTTTTTTACCCTCTTTGTTGCCAAAAAGTTTCATGTGGAGCCCGAACTACTGCATGAGTTATATGAGGTGTCTACTCCTATTAGTGCATCTATTGTTGCTAGTAAAGTCTATAGAAATGGTCCCATTTGCATCTTGCATAAAATATTGCTTTGTGATCTTATTGAGTTGGATATGGTTGATTTTGATATATATTCTTTGGATGGATTAGTTGCATGCATACTATGCTTTTACGGATTGTAGAACCTATAGGGTCAAGTTCCTGTTCCCAAATGAACCCATCCTTGAGTGAGAGACTCATGATGTGGTGGTCAAAGGTAGGTTCATCTGTTGCATTAAAGATCGTAAGTTGATCTCTAAGGGGTGTCTTTACCATCGTGTGAGTGTTAGGGATGCGGATTCTAAAGTCCTTCCCATAGAGTTGATTCTAGTTGTAAATGAGTTTCTTGATATCTTTCAAAATGACCTTCCTGATTTTCCTCCCGAAAGGAAAATAGACTTTGGTATAGACCTCCTCTTCGATACTCAACCCATTTCTTTTCCCCCTTACCGTATGGCCCCGACGGAGTTAAAGAAGTTGAAAGAACAACTGAGAGACTTATTGGAGAAGGATTTTATTAGGCCTAGTCAATCACCTTAGGATGCACCAGTGTTACTTGTGAAGAAGGAGGATGGGTCTCTTAGAATGTGTATTGACTACCGGTAACTCAATAGGGTCACCATCAAGAACAGGTATCCTCTTCTGAGAATTGATAATTTGTTTGACCAATTGCAAAGGGCTAGCCACTTCTATAAGATTAATCTATGGTCCATGGTATCATCAAGTGAAGGTGAGGGAGTGTGACATTCCTCAGATGGCCTTTCGAACTCGGTATGGCCATTATGAATTAGTGGTTATGTCTTTTAGGTTGACCAATGCACCAACCATCTTTATGGACCTAATGAATAAGGTCTTTAAACCCTACCTTGATTCCTTTGTTGTGGTCTTCATTAATGATATTTTGATCTATTCACATAGTAAGGAGGAGATATGGGCCATTTGAGAGTTGTGTTGCAAAGATTGAGGGAGGAGAAATTGCATGCTAAATATGAAAAATGTGAATTTTGGTTGAAGGAAGTGGCCTTTCTAGGTCATGTAGTGTTGGGGGATGTTATTAAGGTAGATCCTACGAAGATGAATATGATTAGAAATTGGCCTAGACCATTGACCCCATATGATATTATAAGCTTCTTGGGCTTAGCGGGTTACTATCAGAGGATTGTGAATGGGTTCTCTTCAATTGCTTCTCCTATGAAACAATTGTCTCAAAAGAAGACTAAGTTTATGTAGACCAATGAGTGTGAAAGGGACTTCCAAACCTTGAAAGATAAGCTTATGTCCGTACCAATATTGTCACTACCGGATGGGCTAGAGGAGTTTATTATTTATTGAGATGCTGCTAGAGTTGTTTTGGGTTATGTTGTAATGCAAAATGGTAAGATGATAGCCTATGCTTCTAGGCAACTCAAAGTATATGAAAAGAACTATGCTACTCATGGTCTTGAATTGGCCGCCATCATGTTTGCCTTGAAAATTTAGCATTATTATTTGTATGGGGTGTATGTTGATGTGTTCATCGATCATAAGATCCTCCAATATGTCTTTACTCAAAAAGATCTCACGTTTAGAAAAAGAAGGTGGCTAGAACTTCTTAAGGACTATGATATGCACATGCATTATCATCTCGGTAAGGCTAATGTGGTGGCGGATGCTTTGAGTAGGGTGTTTATGGGTAGCCTAGCTCATGTTGATGGTGGTGAGGTGTCATGGGGTCACTTTGTCCATCATATCAAACCATGGTTCTCAATTTACTTCACACTTTTGGAGGTCCTTCCAAAGGGGTCTTGGTACTAGAGTTAAGCTTTCTACGGCCTTTCAACCCCAAATAGATGGCCAAGATGAAAGAACTATCCAAACGCTTGAGTATATGCTTAGGGCTTGTGTATTGGAGCTTAAGGGTAGTAAGGATGATCATCTTCCATTTATTAAGTTTGTCTATAACAATAGTTGTCATTCTAGCATCAGTATGGCTCCTTTTGAGGCTCTCTATGGTACACATTGTAGATCACCAGTTGGGTGGTTTAAGGTTGGTGATGTGGCCATATTAGGAACAGTCTAGTTATGGAGGCTCTTGAGAAGGTTAGGATGATTAGGGAGAGGTTAAAGACAGCCCAAAGTCACCAAAAGTCTTATACCGATGTGAGAAAGAAGGATGTTGAATTCAAAGTTGGTGATTGGGTTTATTTGAAGCTGTCACCCATGAAGGGTGTGGTTCATTTTGGTAAGAAGGGCAAGTTGAGTCCAAGATATGTGGGTCCTTATAGGGTGATAAGAAGGGTTGGCAAGGTAGTTTATGAGTTGGAATTGAATAGTGAAATTGATTTGGTTCATCTGGTGTTTCATGTGTCTATGTTGAGGAAATGTGTGGATAATCCGACTGCCGTTATGCCTCTTGATGTTGTGGGTGTTGTTGAAGACAATTTGACCTATGAAGAGGATCCATTTCATATTTTGGATAGACAAGCGAAGAGGTTGAGAAACAAAGAGGTGGCTTCTGTTAAGGTCCTTTGGAGGAATCAAAAAATTCAAAGTGCTATTTGGGAGGCCGAAGCGGATATGCAAAAGTGATATCCTTAGATTTTCCACTCTAGTCAAGCCTAAGGAATTGATCTATGTCCTTTATATGATCTCAAGTCTTAAGTTTTGCCCTCATGTCATTGCATATAATAATGTTTAAATTGACAAGCTCATGATGATTTTACACTTCTGATGAGATTTTTGAAATGATGTTTAAGTGCATTGTTGCATCCTTATTTGGGCTGAGATTGTCATATTTGTGTCTTTCATATATGTTTCTTTGACTTTCAGGGATGAAAGTTCCCAAGGGGGAGATATTAAAATGACCCCAAAAAGTGCCCGAAAATATGCCTCGGAAGTGCCCAGAATCATAATTTTCATATATCTAAAAATCTATCATTATTTAAAAAATTCAACTTTATATTCTTGTTTAAGGGGTCAAATTGAGTGGGAAATGGGTCTAACCCAAATTTTAAAGCAATCCCATATATTTCAAAATTCATGTTGATATCGAAAATCCAATTTTATATTCTTGTTAAGGGGGTCAAATTCAGTGGAGAATAGGTCTAACCCCGATTTAAGAGCAATCCTATCAAAATTTAGAATCAAATACTTAACCAAATATTTCTCTCCTAAATTCAAGTCCCAAAACTCATTCGTATCTCAAGGTTCCCATTCAAGCTTCAAGTCTCCATCTCCAATCTTCACCAAGTTATTCTCCAAAGCTAAGGTATGTGGGTTTCTTTCATGGGTTCTTTTAACCCATGATGCCCAAGCTTCCTTTTACTTAAAATTGCATGATTTAAAGTTGATTTACTCATGGGTCTTATTTATTATGAGAATCACTGCACAATATGTTGGGGTTTATGAAATTATGACTATTTTAGCATGTTTTCAGCTATGAATTTAAGATATATTGTAAGATTTGATGAAGTGTCTTGATATATATTTCTTGAGGGTGTTACCAAGTGTCTATTGAAGGTTTTACATTGAATTTTCTAGCATGATTTCACTCTTGAATTGCATGGTCATAGCCTATGCTTCTAGGCAACTCAAAGTATATGAAAAGAACTATGCTACTCATGGTCTTGAATTGGCCGCCATCATGTTTGCCTAACACCCTCTAAGTGGTTTAATGAAATGTCCAGTTATGGTTTCTTGAGGAATTAAAGGTCCAATGCATGTTTTATAAGTGAAATGACTATATGATGATTAAATGATGATGAAATGAATGTATATATATGGTTTTTTCTATATAGTGTTGTGAGTTGACCATGCCTAGCTCAAGGGTTATAGGCATAGGTAACCACATCGAGGGGTTAGTACCTTGGTTACCTGGTACAGGGGGTAGTAGGCCCATATAACCATATTAAGGGGTTGGTACCTCATTAAAAACATCAAGGGGTTTGTACCTTGGTCCCTAGCTTGGGGAGTGGTAGGCCTCGGTAACCATATTTAGGGGTTGGTACCACATTAACCATTTTGAGGGGTTTGTACCTTATTCGCCTCTCCAAGGAGGTGGTAGGCCTTGGATATTCTATATTGATGGTTACTTCCGACACATGAACTATGTTCTATATAAGCATGTTTACTTCAAGCATTCTTCATACAAGTCATATTGTTATTATGCTATCTATTGCCTATGATATTGCATTTTGCCAATGCTTCCTATCTATTATTGCATTGCATCCTACATACTTAGTACATTCAAACGTACTAACGCATACTCTATGCCTACATGATGTCACCATGTCCAATGCTTGAGGCTTTTATTAATTCTTACTATATGCTAGATATAAGAGTATATTCTAAAGAATTTACGTTTGAGATAACTTTAGTATAAATTAGTGCAGGCACAACACGATAAAAAATTAAATAGTTTTTTTTATCTTTCGTCAAACATGGCATAGGTGCACGGTCTGTAAAGTGAATGGATCGGATTGAGTTAAATGGGTGGCTTTAAGATGAATCCAATAAAATTGGCGATAAATTATTTGTTTTTACTTTTATCACGGATTTGTCCATTAAAAATAAGGATAAATTGGCACAAATCATAACTGGAAGGGTATATTTGAACCTAAAATATAACTGGAAGGGTATATTTAAACCAAAAGTATAATGAAAAGTACATTTATATATTTTCAATATTACAAGGTTGAACCGGAGCACCGCTTGATCATCCTTCTCCCTCACGTGGCTAGTACGATTGTCGCTCAAGCTTGTTGGTGAGTTCTCCATTCTGGGGATGTTGCTTATGATCTCTTGCTATGTATTAAGACTGTCTTTCTTTTAATTATGTATTGACTATGAGGGTGAGCCCGGTTGCTTGTCTTGGCCCTTGCTTTTATCTATGTAGTAGAGGTGTTATTGGACATGTTATGCATCTATGTTATGAGCCTTGATTCTCTTGTTCTTAATGTCTATGATATGAAAGTGTTCCCTATTTACTATATCTTGTTGTATTTTATTGTCCCATGACCAAGGTATGTAATGATATGTTAAGATGCTTGCTTGGGGTCCCTTCGGGTCCCACATGCACCATGTCACGTCTATTCCCTAGGCTTGGGTCATGACAGAGGGAGTATGCCCTCAAATTCAACAAACTCTCAAAGTATGCTCCTGATTTTGTTGCAGATCCAAGGGAAATGATAAATAAGTTTGTGTCGGGGGTGTTTGATTTGGTGAATAAAGAGTGCCTCACCGCCATTCTTGTGGGTGATATGTACTTGTCTTGGCTCATGACATATGCCGAACAACTTGAGGGGGAGAATCTTAGGAGGAAAAGGAGTGGGGAGTCCAAGAGAGCTCGATTTGATGGTGTTTTGTAAGGGTCCAAGGGTGGCCATTTCCAACAAGGTCATAAATCCCAAGGCCAAGGGTCCTCTAATGCTCTAAACAAGAGGTTTTCTAATGATGGGATGTCTAACCTAAGGTTCAATGGTGGCAATGGTGGCAATGGTGGGATGACTAATCCTAAGTGCCAAAGGTGTGAGAGAAATCATGGTGGTCCATGCTTGAGGGACCATAGCGTGGATCATAAGATTGTTGATTGCCGATATGCTCAAAATAAGGGTAGGGATGGTCGTCCTAAAGGCCAAGCTACTAATGTGGGTCAAAAGGAAAAGGGAGGCCAACAAGGGGGTGCTCCAAGACAATCGATTCTATGCTCTCCAAGGAAGGCAAGGAGTTGGATGAGGTGCCCAATGTTGTTACCGGTATGTTAAAGGGTTTTAATTATGATATGTATGCATTGATAGATCTGGGTGCCACTCTTTCTTTCATTACTTCTTTTGTTGCCAATAAGCTTCTTATGTGTCCCAAAATTGTTGTGTGAACCCTATGAAGTGTCTACCCACGTTGGTGAGTCTATTATTGCTGAAAAAGTCTGTAGGGACTGTCCCATGTCTATATTGCATAAAGTCTTACCTTGTGATTTTGTTGAGCTTGACATGGTGGATTTCGATATTATTCTTGGGGTGGATGAGTTACATGCATATCATGCTTCCATTGATTGTAGGACCCCTAAGGTTAGATTCCAATTCCCTAATGAGCCTATACTTGAGTGGGGAAGTCGTAATGTGGTGGTTAAGGGTAGGTTCATTTCTTGTCTTAAAGCTCGAAAATTGATTTCTAAGGGTTGCATTTACCATCTTGTAAGGGTTAGAGATGTTGAATCTAAAGTCCTTCCCATTGAGTCGATTCCAATGGTCAATGCATTTATTGATCTCTCTCCTGATGAACTTCCTGGTGTTCCTCCCGAAAGGGAAATAGACTTTGGTATAGACCTCCTCCCCGATACACACCCCATTTTTATTCCCCCTTACCATATGTGGTGTTCCTCCCGAAAGGGAAATAGACTTTGGTATAGACCTCCTCCCCGATACACAACCCATTTTTATTCCCCCTTACCATATGGTTCCGACAGAGTTGAAGGATTTGAAGGATCAATTGAGGGGTGTCATAATTTCTCCCCTTAGGATCATTCATCCTCGAATGAGACAGAATTACGCTTGAATAGAGAAAAATAGAGTCATCATCATAACATAAATGCAACAATGCAACTTAATCATTATTTTTATAACATTATCAATATATGCATCAAATATCATTCAAAATTGGTTTCATAATAATGCATGTATGCAACTTAAGAAGAAATACATATTCGTAATGATTTTGAAGGAATATATCGTATTAAGTACCTTAGGGTTGAATAGAAGAAAAGAGGAAAGGATATTGTTTCATCATCTCCGCCTCAGCTTCCCAAGTAGCACTTTCAACTTGTTGATTTCTCCATAACACCTTAAGAAATGCAACATCTTTATTCCTCTCTTCACTTGCCGGTCCAAAATCTTAACCAATACTTTTTCGTAATCCTAATCTTCCTCAATGGTCATATCCTTCAATGGAACAATAGAATAAGGATCACCCAAGCATTTTCTTAGCATGGAAACATGAAACACCAGATGAACAATAGTTAAGTCCATAGGCAGCTCTAATTCATAGGCTATCTTTCCAAATTTCTTCACCTTTTTATAAGGTCCCACATACCTACGACTCAATTTGCCTTTCTTGCAAAAATTCATCACTCCTTTCATTTGGGAAACCTTCAAATACACCTAATCACATTCACTAAACTCTAACTCTCCCTTCCTAAAGTTGATATATGACTTTTGATGACTTTTATCATGACCCAAGACTAGGGCATAGATGTGACATGTCAAATGTGGAACCCGAAGGGACCCCAATCAAGCTTCTTAACATATCATTACACATTCTTGGTCACAAAATAAATAAAATAACAATAAGAGATAGTAAAGAGGTGATACGGGCCTAAGGGGCATCCTTTATATCACAAAACATCAAAAGAGTCAAAGGGATTCAAGCTCATAGTATCATTACATGACTTGTCCAACAACACCAGTAAACATAGAACTTAATGGGGCCCAAGACAAGAAACCGTGATCACCCTCAAAGTCAAAGGATACAATAAAGAAAAGAGAGTCTATACATAGCATAAATCAAGAGAATCCTATCCTTGAAGTTGAGGACGCACCAACTTGCTTTGAGAGATATCGCACTAGCCACGTGGAGGAGGAGGATGATCACATGGGGCTCTGGTTCCTACATGGTAACATCATGTAGGCATAGAGTATGTGTTAGTATGTTCGAATATATTAAGTATGTAGGATACAATGCAACAATAGATAGGTAACATAGTCAAAATGCATAATTAAGCAATAGATGAACATATAACAATATGACATGTGAATGATACTTGAAGTAAACATACTTATATATAGAACATATTACATGTGTAGGAATAGACCATCATCATAGACCAAGCAACTTAGTACTTGGAATCTATGGTAGACCATCCTTTAGAAGTGATTGAGGAATCAACCCCTCAATTGGTTGATGGACATGACCACCCTCCATCGAAAGTAATTGACGTATCAACCCCTCAATTGGTTGACAGACATAACCACCCTCCATTGGAAGTGATTGATGTATCAACCCCCTTACCCCCATCTGAGGTGATTGAGGTATCACCCCTCAATTGGCTATGGTCAACTCACAATCCTATAGATACTTTTAATGAAATCAACACATACATATTATTATTTCATTATCATAAAGTCATTTAACACATATGCCAAATATTAGGCCTTCCACAACTCAAGATACATTAACCATACAGTTTATCAAACACTAGGTGGGTGTGCAATGCTAGTATAAAATAATGCAATTCAAGAGTGAAATCATGCAAATATATTCAATGTAAAACCACCCACCAACACTTGTAATACCCTCATATAATATACATTAAAACCTTAAATTAAATCTCAAGATAGATCTAAGATTCATAGCTCATAACATGCATAAATAGTCACACTTTCACAAAACTCCGACATAGTTCATAGTCGAATTTATAATAGAAGACACATAAGTAAAATCAACTTAGGAACATGTAATTTTAGGTAAAAAGGAAGCTTGGTTACCATGGGGAAATTACCCAATGGTTGAAATCCACATACCTTAACTTTGGAGAATTACTTGAAGAAGATTGGAAATGGAGCTTGAAGCTTGAAGCTTGACTGAAATCCTTAAGATTCAGATGAGTTTTGGAACTTGAATTTTAGGGTGAAATATTTGTCTAAGTGTTTAAGAAAGTATTGAGGAATGTCTTGTATGATATGAGGGTGAAATATGACTAAGTACAGGTAATTTTTACACATAGAAAGACTTAGGCCCAAGATCCTAAAGTCTTGGACCAAGCAAGAAAACTGGTAACAAAAATAGGCATCTCCGCGCCCCGGGCACAAAATGATCTCTTGACTTTGCATTTTGAAAAATTAAAATTGTGATTCGGTCGCTTTAAAATCAGGGTTAGACCCATCCCCTACTCAATGTTTCCCCCTGATGAAGAATGTAAAGTCAAATTTTTGATATCACGCAAGGATTTTGAGATATATTGAAATTATGATTTCGAGCACTTTCGAAGCACATCTTTGGGCACTTTTTGGGGTCGTTTCAACTTTTGGCAGCCTTCAATATTTACCTTATGACTTTCACCTTCTCTATAGCATCAAAAACAAAATTTGGTCCAATTAAGGATATTTCGCCAATTCAAATCATCCAACAGTGATTTACACCATCTACCATACAATGCTTTGAATGAGGCCATACCAATACTTGAATAAAAATTGTTGCTATAAGCAAATTCAATAAGAGGTAATTGATCATTCTAACTTCCTTTGAAATCAAGTACAATATTCCTCAACATATCCTTCAATGTTTGTATTGTCTTTTTGACTTGCCCATCCATTTAAGGATGAAATGCAGTACTTAATTTCACCTACATACCGAGGCCCTTTTGGAATGACTTCCAAGAATGCGAAGTAAATTGAGCACCTCTATCCAATATAATAGACAAAATGGTACCTTGTGCAACTTTACTAATTCTTGGATATAAACCTTAGAATAACCCTCAGTACCATAAGAAGTCTTCACATGCAAAAAGTGGGATGTTTTCGTCATTTTATCCACAACTACCCATATTGAGTCAGATTTCTTTCTATTCCTTAACAACCTTATAATGAAGTCCATGTTTACAACTTCCCATTTCCAAGTCGGGATTTCAATTTCTTGGGTCAAACCGCTAGGTATTTGATGTTCCACCTTTACTTGTTGACAATTTGCAAATTTTATCACATACCTTACCATATCCTTCTTCATACCATTCCATCAATATACTTCCCTCAAATCTCTATACATTTTTGTGGGTCCCAGATAAATAGAATACTTGGAAAAATGAGCTTCATCAAGTTTCTTTCCCCTTAGTTCATCCATATTGGGTACATATAATCAACCTTGATAATGCAATACTCCATTTCCCCCTTATTAGAAGACTTCTGTCTTTTTATCAGCCACTAAATTTTTCAACTCCACCAAAGTAGGACCCATGTCTTGTTTCCCTTAATTGTTTCCATCGAAGATGATTCTGCCCCATTAATACATCACCATTACTCAAGCTAGCCAACCTTATACCCAAACAGGACAAATGGTGTAATTTGTTTGACCAACTCTTTATTTCCATTCTAAACATGTAGCATACTGCCCATAGATATTATACTCTATGTATCAGCTACAATATTAGCTTTGTCGGGGTGATATGTCACACTTATGTCAGAATCTTTCAAAAGTTCCAACCATCTTTTTGTCTTATATTCAAATCTCTTTGGCTAAAAATATATTGAAAACTTTTGTGCTTGGTGAATATATCAACATATACCCCATAAAGATAGTTTCGCCAAATCTTTAATGCAAACACAACAACCAAACACTCAAGATTATGTGTCGGATAGTTCTTTTCATCCACTTTGAATTACATTAAAGCATAGGTAATGACCTTTCCATATTGCATTAACACATAATCCAAACCTAAATGTGAGGCATCGCAATACACCACAAAACCATATGGATCTTCGGGCAATGTCAAAATATGGGCCGAAGTAAAATGATCCTTCAACATTTGAAAACTCTTGTCACATTCGTCAAACTATTGGAATTTCACCTTCTTTTGGGTCAACCTTGTCAAAGGAGAAGCAATGGAGAAAAATCCCTCAATAAATCTCTTATAATATCTATCCAAACCCAAAAAGCTTCTAATGTTGGATGAAAACAATGGTATAGGCAAGTTCTTCACAACTACTATCGTCAAGGGATCAACCCTAATACCATCACCCAAAATAATGTCACCAAGAAAAGCCACCTCTCTTATCCAAAATTACACTTGCTAAACTTGGTAAAGAGTTGTCTATCTCTCAATATTCGCAACACAATCTTCAAATGATCTTTATGCTCTTTCACATGTGATTAACATGACCATTTATCACTTTTTTAGTTTGCCTACAATAACAGTTTTTGCGCCATTATATAGAAGGAACCGTATGAAGCCCTTTATGGAAGAATATGTGGATCACCCATTGGTTGTTTTGATGTTTTCATGACCTAAGCCTATGGCCTAGTCATAACACGATGAATGGGGAACCCAAAGGTACCTCACCTAAGCCTCTTAGCATTATTAAGTGTTTCATAGGTAATGTCATGACCCTAACCTAAGGCCTAGTCACGACACCATTAATGTGACACCCGAAGGCATCCCACCAAGCGTCATATTCATATTGTAAGCATTCATAAAGTAAAATAAGCATACACAAGAGATTAAGTAAGTGGAAATGTATATAAGGTAGAGTATGAAAATACATCATATCCATTTGTCTAATTCATGCCTCTACATCATAAATCTTGGCGGGGTCTAGCACATAGTTCACTAGCTCATCCTCAAAATATACATCAAAGGCAATTGGCAGTCTCAACATAAAAGAAATGAAAAACATCATAAGGGCTTGTTCCTAAAGCATGGAAATGCACCAATAGGTCTTTAAGCTTAGGAATCCAAATGCCAGCCTCAATATGGGAAAATCTCCTCATTTTCCATCCCTACAAGGTTAGATAATGAAGGCAAAAGAAGTATGCATTGGCACATAGAATGTACTAAGTATGTAGGTATGCCATGAATCAAAGGACATCACAATAATATCAATATGCATAAATCATAACCAATGGGAGAGGGACACAATATTTATGAGCATACAATTTAAACAAATCATTGGAAGAAGCATCATAAGTCCATTCTTAACCTTAGTATACATATGTGAAAATAGGACCATAACTGACATATAAGACCATGCGAACTATTACATGAAATATTGATGTTCACTCTACATTAAGATAAGCTAAGAGGAGTCTACTTTGCCAAGATAAACTCGACTCTCACCCTATAGACTCTATCCTAGCACGGTGAGAACAATTATTTGACCACACCCTTTAGGCTCTATCCTAGAACAGTGAGTGTCCATCATTTAAGCTAATTGGATCTAATAGCAAACCTTAAAGGCATAAAACATGAACATCATTCCTATGGTGGCATATAGTTATGGGACTTGAGGATTTATATAATGACCCTTGGGGATAGTCCCCCTCACACAAGTCTACTTAGTGCTAAGTCATATCCCACGGAATACATAAATCTTTTGTGTGTATGTGTGTGTGTGTGTGTGTGTATATATATATATATATATATATATATATATATATATCCTTCAACATAGTTCATACTTCATTAAAATTACACTTTCAGGGCTTCCAAAATAATTATCATTGTCTTTATGCCTTTGACTCTTATACATCAAAATCTCAGCAGTGGTAATCTCTATCTATGACCAAATCTACAAGTCATACTCTATACCATGACTCATAAAATACTCTCGCTGATCTTGAAATTCACACCCCAATTCATGTTCCAAGAGTACCTTCTACGGCTAATGAAATCAACTATGACTTATAAATAGGGAATGTGGTTCTAAATCAATAGCATAATTTTCAACTTTTGGTCTTTGTCCCATTTCCAAACTTCTTGAGAATTATAATATCCCTCTTTGGAAACATTCATCCTTTAATGTGAATCGAGCTAGCCTAAAGAGAGTGAAATAAAGATATAACAACTCATCATGAATAAAATAATGCAAACCAAATATCATTTTTGTGAAAATTTCCAAATCTTTAGTAATGAATATCATTTTAAATGCACAAGTCACTTATTTCCATATTCCCACATGAAATTTAGTCAAAACCTACTTCATGAATGTGCATGCATGCGAAATAACATGTTAAAACTATGATATGAAGATGCATGAGAATGAACATAATAATACCACTTCTACCAATACCACAATCCCCACAACTTTGAATCAATCTATCTAATCATTACTATGACCTAAGGAAACTCATACATACTAAATGAGGTAGCCCGAGCCTCTCTCTTACTCTTCTAGCATCCACCAAACAATCCCTACTCTTGTGCTCCATATCTTTATACTTATATAAATCATCCCTACTGGCCATACACTCCTCCAGTTCCACAAATAGGATATGGGTATTTCTCTTTTCCCTTCCTAGACATCGAACATTGCCGAAAGGTGAACCATTTTTAACTTGAGCCCTCTAAGCCATCCTAGTACCCTCCTTAAGATTCTCTCCATCAATTTGTTTAGTATAGTTCATAATTTGAGAAGTATCCATTTCCTTCACTAGTATGGAGGTACAACATTCCTTTGCCAAAATGTTGGACACCTTTGAAATGAACTTGCTCATCCGAGCACTGGGTTTGGTAGCCAATGAAGGAGCATACTTCGATAGTTATGTGAAATTGAGGGAGTATTCCCTTACACTTATGTTTTTCTTGTTTAAGGTAGATGAATTCCATCTTATTAGCCTCCTTTAGCTTAAAAGGGAAGAAAAGGCCAAGAAATGAAAGCTTGAAAATCTCCCAACCATCGGGCCTTCATTCACCGTCTCAGATTTCCATTATGTAAACCACAATTGGTCCACCCCTTTGGGTTGGTAGGCAATCAACTTTTATTGTCCCTCCAAAGACACCCCCATATGGCCAATATCTTGTAAATCACATTGATGTACTCTTAGGAATCCTCATCCTCCTTAGAACTATACAATTTGGACTATTTATCCTAACAAAATCTATTACTTTATAGTCTGTGGAAGGAGCATTGGGGTAGGCGGCAACACCTTGGTTATCTTGGTCGGTCATAGCTCAAGACAACATTGTGACAACATTTAGGAACTCCGCATGGGTAACCATCTTTTTATGAGGGGGTTGAGGGACCAAAGGAGTATGGTCAATCAACTTTATTGATTAAGGTACTGTTCTAGGAAGCCTGATATAGAAAACTATAAAGGAAAATTCATTAGATAAGGGTAAAATCTTAGGTCCAATCTAAGGAACGAAATGATTCATGAAAGAAGGAAAAGTTTCCTAAATTCCACAAAGTCTCATATTCATAGTTTTGTTGCACTTCACAATAATGAACAAGGCCCTACTCAACGCAGTATGTTGGACACTGATGACCATTTCAAAAAGTCATTCTCTGATACCATGTTTGTTATGACCCTAGCATAGGGACTAGTTGTAACACAACAATTAAGAAATCCAATAATACCTCACCCGAGCCTCTTAGTATTTGTTAAACATTTCATAGGTAATAAATAGTAAAAACGTATATGTGAAAATATAAGGATAGGGACTAAGGTATCATGTCATAAAGAGCAAAGATATCAAACCATAAGTTTATTGCACTTTTGTCTAACAATACCTCTAGTCTTAGAATAGATAGGGGCTAAGACATGTCCAAATCTCACCCTCAAATGAAATAAAAATTAAGAGTCTCAAAGGCTAAAGACGTAACATGTTAAAAAGTTAATTGGCTTATACTTGAAGTATGAGGACTCACCAAACTTGAACTTCAATCAACCTGATAGTTAGCCATGTGGAGGAGGAAGAGCATTAGTCTATAAATAATTAAATCGTTTAGAAGAAAGTATGCATTAGTACTTTGAATTACTAAGTATGTAGATATGCCATGCATATTATGAAAGCAATGATGCAATGATCCATGATAGGACACATGTGTTAAGTCGATCATTAAAAAGGCATTAGTAAGTCATAATATAAAGCCAATATCATTTTAACATCATAATGCAACTTTAGAAAGAGATTGGCATGATGCATGGATGATCAAAGGCATAGTAAGGAAATCATATGAGCTTGTAAGACACATGATTTATAGTGAATAAGTCATATACTATAGGATGAGTCATATGTCATATGAGAACTATAAATTTTGTATGTAAAGTGTCACTAACCATAGAAGAAACACCTTTTGAATTTCGTGAGAGGGAACCATCATAAATCATAGTAGGGAGAAGCTTTAGAACTTTTTAAGCGAACATGAACATGTGTGAGAGTTACTACTAATTGACATAAATAATGTAAGGTAAAACATGGAGTCTTGGTGTTGCCTCTGCATCAGATGAAAGGGGGAGACTACATTCCAAGGTAGACTAAATTATTCCTAAGTGGATCCAATAAGCTATGTGACCAAGCCTCTACTAATGGGTGGTACTTTCTAAAGAATCAAGCCTCTTCTAATGGAATATCCTTTTTTGTACGGTGGAACATAGTTTTGGGACAATGGGATTATATCCCTCTACTAACAGGGAGCCTCCACTTATATCCCAAGGTCTACTCAGTGCCAAGTAAAACACTCAATGGAACTAGAAGTCATAATTCATAAGAAACATTAATGGAGAGGAATTTCTACTAACCCGTTTATCATATCTCAAGCATAATCATAGAATATCTCCTTAACTTATGTAATGTGAGAATCAGACTTTTATCATTACACATCCATTCATATGGTAAGACAACTCATAAATATTAATTCTTGCTTAGATTTCATCATAAAATCTCATTATTGGTCATTCATAGTACAATGCATTATTGCATGAGAGTCACCTTCAAATCACATAATGTAGAGAAAATACATGTATACTCATGAGGATTGGGGATAATAAAGCTATATTAAAAATGATCCATCACAAATGTATGGCATAGAACTTTGGGTCTTGCTTAACACATAAACGTAGGTGCTCATTCAAGAAATTTGTACCATAAGAACTGAAATAAACCATAAAATTTAGAAGAACATGAATCTAAATCAAATAGGGTGAATCATATTAAATTTCAATAAAACCCTAGATTCTGCATGTGAAAGGGTTCTACTCAATAATCATAAAAACATCTAAATAATGGCTATCTATGCATAATAAGTCTAATAATCTTACTATAGTATCATACTAATATAGTTTGAGTATAAATCTCAAAAACCTTAAAATATATACTTGCAAATAATTGAAGTAGAAGAATGATTTGGTACGATCCATCGGTGGAAGGGACCCTATGGATTAAATCTACATACTTTTGATGATGATTTCTAGGAGAAACTTTATCTTTGAAGGTAAAGGCTTGAAACCCTAGCTTGCTTTCAATTAGGCGAAAACCTTAGGATAAATTAGGAATTTAAGACTAGGGTTTTGAGAGAATGACTTTTGATAGGAGTAAAGGGGGTAGTATTAGGCTAATAGGGGATATATTTGGAGTCAAAACATTGTAGTCTAGAACTTAGGGTGCGAGAAAAATGTCAAAAATATGCTGCATTAAAACTATCAAACCTAATTTATGAGTTTGATCTATGGGTTGTAGATCAGACTATGGCTCGTAGGTCAAGGTATTTCATCTAGTTACACCCTAAGCTCTTGAAGCCCATCTCTGAACCTCAATCTACAAACCTCATTCTATGACTCAGCATCCTATACATGGGATGTAAAGATCCCTAGTAGAACCACCCCACACTTAGAAAATTTCTCAACCGAAAATGTACCTATAAAACCCTAATCATGACCCAACAACTAGACTATGGTCTGTAAATCCTTTTGTCTGGTAAAACTCTCTCAAACATCAAAAACTTATTTTGATACGCTGGTCCCAAAGATATTATCAATGACTAATAGACCCTTTTACGGGTCATAGACCCTTTTATAGGTCATAGACCCTTTTACGATTCATAAAATCCCTTTATACCTTCAACTCTCTGACTTCAAAATTTCATAAATTATAATCCACATCTACGACCTAGTATATAAGTTACATATTGTACTATAACTTGTACATTACTCTAATGGATTTTGAACCTGCCACCCTATCATAGGTTCCACAAGAACCTTCTATGTCATCTTAGAAAGCCTGTTAAAGTTGAAAATATATTTTATAGTAAAGTCTAGGTAAACAACCTCAGAATAGAATTTTGAAGTTCCATCAACTTTGAAATGGCTAAATTAGGCTAGGATCATGGTTGATTTGAGTATCGAGGCTTTCAGTGTTACTTTATACGAAGTTGTACATTTTAGCCTTCAAAATAGGCCAATAGTTGAGCTTAGTCAACATTCTCAAAAAACATGTCTGAATAGAAGTTTTGATAGTGTGATTAGCTCTAATACATTGAGTTTGGTGATAGTGACCTTTTGTTTGATTCTTGAGGCTCTTAGATTTATTTAGAACCTCGATAAATTAGCTAAATAAGGCTTTGGAAAGAGGGAATTTGATCAAAATGATCTCAATAGAGATTTTGATAGCATTATTGAATTTGGAATGTCATTTTCACTGAGATTTGATATATGGTGTAAATTTTTCAGACTCCAAACAAGTTTGGGGCATCAAAATCAAGATTTTGTTGTTATTGTCATCTGGTGGGGTCACTAAAGTGAACCTTCGCTATAGCGACCCCTGTGGTCACTTTAGCAAAGGTCCTTTATGCGGGAGGGTCACTATAAAGACCTAGGGGTCCATTTTTGCTACCCCCTTAAAGTGGTTACATAGTATAATTTCAAGAATTTGAACTAATATGAATAGAAATTTTAAACAAGAATAACTTCTTCATTTCAAGGCCAAATTAGGTGATTTAAATTGCTAACTTGTGTAATATTTTGAGAAGAATATCATCGAAGTGTCAAACATTGCATTTTGCATGTCAATTGAGGTAAATTTCACAGTTTTTATCTTTGTGATGTCATTATCAAAAAACTTCAGATAGTAATTTTATTATCATTGTAAATTAAATTTTAATGAAATTTTGATTTATTCTATGTGTTTTATCATGACACATGATGTGGTGCTGTCAAAAGTTTTTGATTAGACAGCATTTTAGATAAATGAATTTTTGAACCTGCTACATATATTAATTTTTCTTTAAATATTTATATTAAATTTTTGGGTTGTTTTGTATCATTCAAAGTATTGGATTATACTTGAATTTGAGGTACTGGCTTAGGTAAATATAAAGATTATTATACATGCCTTGTTTTGGGCTTTAAGTGTGGGCCTGCTCTCCTACTTTTTAGCCTCAAATTGGTTTAAGTTTATTCTTTGTTATTTTTGATAGCTTGGAAGTATTCTAATATTTTTCGAAAGGGTAAAGCACCTGCAAAGTAATCGGGAGCATATGTGATAGACATTTAGTTAGGCTACAGTCTTCCCTTCTCCTATACTTAATTAAATATGCCATTCTTGTTTGGGTTCATGAATATTGAGCTGAGGGATGGCTTGGAGGCCTTTCATGTGAGTGTAATTATGCTAGCTGATATATTTAACTATTGGACATTGTTTAGCATGTTGAGGACACTAGTGACTGGCATATTAAGTTCTTGTCATATTTATCATTATCTAGTATTAGCAAAGTACTTATTGATATGCCGAGGATACCTATGACTGATGTATTGACCCTCTACCTTATTTATGATTATCTATTGTTTGTTCAACCTTTGTTTAGGCTTATGCTAGTAATGCATAGAGCTGCACTGGTCAGGATTGATAGACTACTATATTATATTTGAAGTGACATAAGAGGCGTAGATTCCTATAGAACCGACTAACAGACTCGAATGGAACATTATATGATCACCTGGGAGAGACGTTTACTAGGCTTCAGAGATACTTTATGATTGTTGACAGGACCATTAGTTCTTCAAGGAACACATCCACAGTTCAAGGTTCAGGTTTGTCTCCCCTGTTCTACACCTTTCATACATGCATAGTTCAATGTTTGAGCTCTGTATTTCTTGGTATTAGTACGGTATATGATAGGGCTACATCTGCAGTTCGAGGATCGGGCTCTGTGTTTAGTACATTTGAATGTACTGGGCTCTGTGTTCCCTTCTTCAGCATTTGTTGTGGTCATCATTATTCTTAATGGGGCCATTTCTGTAGTTCAAGGTCTGAGCTCCCCCTCATTAGCATGGTGCTCCCTTCCTACCTTTAGAGTTTATCTTATTGGTTAAGGGCCTAATTGGGTGATTCTACTAGAGTTGTGGTTACGCACACGTGATTAGGCTTCAAGCTCAGTTCAAACTTAACACTAGTGAACCTTACACCTATTCAAACTTTCATTATGTATGGGTATACCTTATGTGCTTATGGGGGCTTATTTGGTGTACAAGCATAGACAGTAGGGTCTTACACCCACGTACATCACTACCTAATGCTCAGTTCTAGTTTTATCCACCACTGTCGGCATTCTTTCTTGGCTCTTGTGATTAGGCACTATGGATGTTATATTTTATCTTAGCCCTTCTTTATTTATGATTCTTACTCAGTTATCCTATGAAGTCTATTGGGTACTATATTCCTATTAATCACTCCTACTGTTTGCATCTATTTCATGCTTTAGGGCCTCGTATGATCAAGCTATGTTAATTCCTCCTGTGGTAGCTTTCAAATTCAAAGACTATTAGTGAGTAACATTTTATGTCCTTTGATCCTTCGAGTCTCCATCTATATCAGTTATTGTTTTTTGTTATCCAAGACTTGCCTTGTATTGGTTATGTATATATATATATATATTATGACTGAGGTTTGTTGCATTATGTCTATAGTAGTTCGGTATAGATGACTTTATAATTCTAGAAAGGTTAGTTTAGTGTTGTTTTATGTTTCTATATCTAGTATCAAAATGGCTTTCTTATGCAAGGTGTTTTTATTTACTACTTCTTAGTCAAACCCATTGCTAGCAGTTTTGGGCTAGGGTTAGACTTGCCTATCGAGGGGTTAAGCGGTGCACCATCATGACTTCTATAGTCAGGTTATGACAAGGTGGTATCAAAGCCTCAAGTTCATTAGTTTCACATGTATAGAGCTACCATCTGGTAGAATCCTACGGATGGGTACGGAGTCTTCTGCGACTTATCTTTAGGAGGCTATAGGATGTATTAGGAATCCCTTCTTTATTGTGTCATTTCATATAGTATGTTCTAAGTTTTGTAGGATCTTACTTGTCTCTATTCACAAATATGCCTCATAAGGGTCAATTTCAAGGTAGAGGCCGGGGCATAGGCTCCAGCTCCAAATAGAGACTTAGCTACCAATCTGATAGAGGAATGTTCGGATACCCCATTCCCCCATAGCTGGAGGGACTCAGATTAGCATAGCCTGTAGCCATACTTGTTATGACTCCAAATGCTTTAGGAGGCTATGGGATAATTACTTGCAACTCTTGGGGTGTGCAGCAAGAATCAACCCTATCTCCGGTGCCACCAGTACATCCAGTACAACCTCTAGCTCCTGTTATAGCAGAGCATGCAACCCCTGTGTTTTAGCCAGAGGTTGCTGAGGATGTTAGGCCTTATTAGGATCAGCGGGTGCTTGGTTACCTTCTCAGATTGAACCTGTCACAACCCAAGCCTAGGGACTAGATGTGACATAGCGAACAGGAAATCGAATGACCTAAACAAGCCTCTTAGCATATCAATCACATATCCTTAGTCGCGAAAGAAAAATAAACAACAACAAGAGGTATAAAACAAGGGAAACAGGTCTAAGGGAAGTCATTGATAATCATAAAATCATAAAGAGTCAAGCTTATAACATAAATACATCATAATTTATAACAACACCTCTAACATATAATGGAGCGGGGGCCAACAAACTTTCTAGGGTCACCCTCATAATCACAAGTGTTCAATAAGAGAAATCTCAATATAGCAAGAGAAGTAAAGATAGTGTCCCTAAACTTGAGGACTCACCAAGGCTTGCTTTAATGGATTGTACTATCCAAGTGGAGGATGATCAAGTGGTGCCCCGGTTTTTACATGGTAATATCATGTAGGCATAGAGTATGCTTTAGTACATTTGAATGTACTAAGTATGTAATGCAATAAGACATAGGCCAATATAGTCAAAATGCATAGTAATAAGCAATCGATAAGTGAGATCTCAATATGGCATGCATGGTCAATGCATGAAGTAAAACATGCTTGAAAATCATTCAACTTGCATAGAACATAATATATGTATGGGAAGAGACCCAAATTGACAAAAGTAATATCAAATGAGCTACAATTTGGAATCCCGATGATTACCTCTCATCAATAAAGAAGTGGTCTACTTGGCAAGGTAAACCATATTTCACCTTACAGGAGCCTGTCCCATTTCGGAGAAGTAACCCCCCTTATGGGATCCTGTCCTATTTTGGGGTAGATTTTATGATAAATTGCACTAAATAGATCCACTAGTATAGCAAGAGTAAAGTATAATCCTATGTTAGCACATAGTTTGAGGAAAGGAGTATAGACCCTTGAAGATAGTCCACGCCGACATCCAATCCATCAGTGCTAACTGTAATCCCACAGAATACTTGAAATAATCATACTTTAATCACTTGTAAGAATCATGACATGAGTAGCTCTTAAACATACTTGACCTCTAATGGTGAGCCTAACTTAAAACATGGGAGTAGATCATAATCATATATTAACTCTTGCTATAATATGAATGGCTTATAAGAGGTAAAATCTTGAAATAGGGATTATCTTGATATGAGTAACATCATAGGTACTTTTCATGAATTCAATACATACTTGAAAGCTCTTAATCATAATATAGTGACTAGACTTGTAAATCATGAAATAGATCATCAATAGCTTGAGAATGCTTGACTTGGCATTTTATCAAACACTTGATGGGTCTATAATTCTTGTTCAAAATTATGCAATTCAAGAGTGTAATAATATGAGGAAACTCAATACAAATCAACCCACCAACATATACTAAAACCCTCATTTATGGTACCTAGAAATCTATCGTCAAATATCATAATAGATCATAGTTCAATAGCTCAAAACATGCATAGTCTCAATAGACATAATCAAACCATGGTGTAAGATTGAAATAGATAGTCATGCATAATAGATCAACATTTCATAAAACCCCAGCAAAAGTTATACTCATAATCCATAATCAAAGATACCTATAGATGATACAACTTGAGAATATGCAATTTTCATAAAAAAGAAGATTGGACTTCATGAGTGAAAGGACCCAATGTATGAAACCCATATATCACAAACTTGGGTTTTTTTGAGATGAGCTTGAAGAGAACTTGGAGCCTAAAGAGAATCCTTGAGTTTCAAAGTTAGGCTTGAAATCCTTTAAATTTGAATGAGATATATGGTTAAGTCATAGAAAGGTTTTTGAGAGGGTCTTTAGTGATATAGAGTTAAAAAATGGCTAAGTATAGGTGTTTTCAGGCATAGGTGGCATAGGGCTATGGCCCCAATGCCCTTGGCCGAGATAGAAAAACCAAGAAAAATAATACACTCGTTCGCGCCCTTGGTATGACGCAGACCAGACGTGAATTCATTCTAACACTAATCCGCGCCCCTGGCACATTGCGGTCAAGGCACAGATGGCCACTAGAAATAAAAATTAGTGAAAATTATTTTTCATTTCGGGTCATCTAAAATTTGGGTTATACCCATTTCTCACTTAATTTTGCTCCCTAATCGATAATATAAAGTCAAGTTTTGTATATCATGTATGAATTTTAAGATATATGGAAATTACGATTATTGACATTTCTGAAGCATATTTTTAGGGCGTTTCAGACCTCACCCAAGTTCTTAGGGGTAGTTGGAGAAGACGTGCTTAGTGTCTGATATCTTGTATCAAGAGGCTATACACTTTGAGGTTACTGGAAACCAGAGGGGCATATTTTGTTATATATCAGCTTCCTGAGCAAGCCAAATGCTAGTGGCAAGCTTACATGAGCAGTAGACCAATCGGGTCATCGCCAGTGTCATGGATGGATTTTTAAGAGGCATTTCTAGCAAGATTTACTCCTAGGAGTCTTAGGGACAACTTTCATGATTAATTCTCTAGACTAGAGTAAGGGCCTATGACTATCTTAGAGTATGAGGCCATATTTTATGAGCTCTCTACACATGGCATAATAACACTACCTACAAAAGAGAAGAGGAGGATTAGATGCTTTCTCAAAGGGCGAAGGATGCAACTAATGATTGAGACTCAGTCTTTGGTTACAGCAGTACTATTTTTCTAGATGTTATTATCCATTCCTGTACTACTGAGCAGCTATACTGTGAGGCCTTTGCGGAGATGGGAAAGTAAGACTCGACATAAGAATAGTTACAGCAAGACCTGGTATAGGTCTGGGACACATTATGATCGGTCTAAGTAAAGGTTCCAGCAGAGTCAATCTAGTTGCTCTACTCAGGCTAAACTTCATACTTCAGAGGATGATCGATGGCACCAGGCTACCTTTCTTCTTAAGCATTCAAGGTCTAGGCTCTATGCTCTCTCCCCCCACCCCCATATATTTTCCTCTACTCCTACCTTCAGAGTTTAGGTTGTTTGTTAAGGACTCAATTGGTTGGTTCTATTTGAGTTTTGGTTACACACCCATGATTGGGATATAAGTTTAGTTCATACTTGACACTAGTGAACCTTATAACTATTCACCTTTTCATTATGCATGGGTGTACCTTTTGGGCTTATAGAGCCTAGTTGATATACAGTTATAGAGAGTAGGATCTTATACCTATGTACATCACTACCCATCTCTTAGTTCTTGTTATTTACACCATTGTCAACACTCAGTCGTGGCTATTATTGTAACGCATTATAGATGTTATATTATATCTTGGACCTACATTACTTATTTTTTTCTTACTGAGTCAGCTTGTGATGCCTACTATGTATCATATCCCTAGTACTTACCCCTACATTATACATCAATTTCATGATGCAGAGCTTTATATGAGCCAGCCATGCTAATTCTTCTTCTGTAATTCTTCTTCTGGTAGCTATCACATTCAGAGACTATTGGTGAGCATTAGACATCTAAAACAACCCCAAAAAAAGTGCCCAAAAATATACCTCGGAAGTGCCCAAAATTGTAATTTTCATATATCTCAAAATCTGTGCATCATATAAAAAATCCAACTTCAGATTCATGATCAGGAGGAAAAATTGAATGGGAAAAGGGTCTAACCCCAATTTAAGAACAAACAATTAACAATTTCAAATTTTTGAAATGCAATTTCAAGTGAGCTCTGCGCGCCCCTGGCGCAATACGGCCAAAGGGCGCAGATGTGTATTTTGTTGACTTCTTTGCTAGTTCAGTCCAAGACTTTTCGTACTTGGGCCTAAGTATTCCCTAATATGAAAATACCTATACTTAGCCATATTTCACACTCATATCATTGAAAACATATACAACTTGAGAATATGCAATTTTCATAAAAAAGAAGATTGGACTTCATGAGTAAAAGGACCCATTGTATGAAACCCATATATCACAAACTTTG
>DF358340.1:74574-84822 GCA_000787875.1 Solanum virginianum
AAGAAGGCCTAGATATGGTAACTGATATGGGTAATTTCTTCTCTAAAATATTACGTTTGATATCAAATTAAATTTGCAGGTGATGAGCAAGTGGTAGTTTCTAGGAAAGTGTTTTAATTGAGAGAAAGGTAATGATCTCTTTTATTTGGAGGAATAGGAAAAAAAGAAATAATAGAAACAACCAATTATTAATTTATATTTTATATTTACAATAGGATTTTGTAGATGTTAATGATCAAATATTATCTCTTCCCTAATGTGAGGATTAAAATTAGTTTTAATGACTGAAAAGAAATTGTCGTTAGAAATACATTTACAATGTCCGGATTTATGTATCTTCGTTAAGAAGTGGTCATTAAAAATTAAATATCTTATAGTGATATATGATAATAGGATGAGAAATTTCATTTATTTTCCTTTAAGGCATTCTCATTCATGTAATATTGAGCTTATATCTTATTATATATGAATATGCATCATGTTTATGAAGCTTATTATCAATTGTTGCATTGCATCCCATACACTAGTCTATTTCATGTACTAACGCATATTTTTTTATCTACATGATCTAACTATGTAGAGACTAGACCTCTCATTCATCCTTCACGTAGCTAGGTTGGATATGTGGAGATTATTATGATGGTAAGTCCTCCATTTTGGGAACAATATCCTACATTCTATCTTGCTTATGTTGAGACACTAGTACTTAACTTTCTATTTTGAGGGCAAGCCTTGGACATGTCTTGGCCCCCATCCTACTCAGGCTTTAGAGGTAGTGTTGGATATCATGCTATGCTATATTATGTACTTACGATAAGATTCTGAGCTTTTATGAAGACTTATCCTTTAGTCCTTAGTCCTTATGTGATGCTATTTGATGATGGTGATGTGATGGGAAGTGATGAAAATTGTATTTTTCTACATCTCAATAGCTTGAGTCATACTTATCCTCCCCCTAGTCATTGCTTGCTATGTGATTCATGCAAATCTCTTTTTCCTTAATTTTCCTAGTAGTGTGAGTCCAAAGAACCTATGCCCTTAGAATTACTTGTTGATGCTTGGTTTGTATTACACAACTAAGGATGTGCAAACGATATGCTAAGAGGCTTGTTTGGGTTACCCTTGGGTTTCTCATTCGTCTTGCCACACCTAGGTGCTAGGATTGGGTTCTGACAAGCTTGGTATCAAAGCATTAGGTTTATAAATGGTCCTCAAAAATCCAATATCGCGTCGAGTAGATTCTTATTCATGGGTGTTAAGTGCGCCATATCAATGAATAGGAGGCTATGAGACATTTTAGAAAAATATTTCATTTCATTATGATTCATGCCATGCTATTATAATTATCTAAGGTTATTCCTCTAACTAACGATGACCAATATCTAAGGTTATTCCTCTAACTAATGATGCTTCTTTGTCATTTCTAGAAAATGCCACCAAGAAGTGCTCATTTAACAAGGGACGAGGCAGAAGATCAAGCCCCTCCCGAGCGGAAAGAGGATAATGTTTCTCATGCAGAGTCTAGGAATTATTTTCATATATTGGCCCAAGATTTTCCAATGAAGCAAGTAGAGACATTGTTATTGATTCTCAAGTACCTACCCCAACAATAAGAGTTCGTGATTTCATGAGGATTAACCCGCTAGAGTTTCATAGGTCAATAGTTGATAAGGACCCAATTGAGTTTCTTGCTGAGGATTATAGAACTATAGCCGTCATAGGTGTACCATCAGAGGATAAGGTTGAGCTTTTGTCCTATCAATTGAAAGGGATAGAGAAAGTGTCATATGATAATGGGTTGATGAAAGAGGTGAGAAATCAGGCCAAGTCTGTTGGGAAGAGTTCAAAGATGCATTTTTAGATAGGTAATTTCCATTGGAGTTGAGGGAGGCCAACGTGCAAGAGTTCATAAACCTTAAGCAAGGACACATGAGTTATGAGAGAGTATTCTCTCAATTTCACTAAGCTCTCCATGTATGCTCCATTCATAGTGTCAGATCCAAGGGGTAGAATGAGTAAATTTATATCAAGTGTCTCGAATGTTGTCTCTAAAGAATTCAAAATGGTCATGATCATCAAAGAGATAGATATCTCTCGCTTAATGACCTATATGGAAAAAATTACAGATGAGAAATTTAGGGAAAAGTCTATGGAGTCTAAGAGAGCTAGGATGGATGGTGGTTGATTCTTCCCTAAAGGAAGTAGTGGCCATAATAAATTCCAAGGTGGTCAAAATCAAGGAAATCAAGGTTTATCAAACACTCTTCCTCCTAAGTTCAACAAAGATAAGGGCTCCAAACCAAAGCCCCAAGGAGATGTGGGCATACGAGGTTCACCAAATTGTGCAAAGTGTGGAAAGCCTTATAAGGGTGAATGTCTAGTTGTCTCTAATGCTTGCTTCACATGTGGTAAGCCTGGACATTTCAAAAAGGATTGTAGGAGTGATAATGCAAAGCCTTAAGTTCAAGGTGGACAATCACAATGAGCACCAAAAGCTAATGGGTTTTATTCCCTTCATGGTCGTCATGAGGTGGAAGAAGGCCTAGATATGGTAACTGATATGTTGAAAGTTTGTGATTTTGATGCTTATACACTTTTAGATCTAGGATAAATTTGTCTTTAGCCATACTATTTCTTGCTAATAGATTTTTTGCATGTCCCAAAATTCTCTTTAAGCCATATAAAGTTAGCACTCTTGTTGGTGAGTCCATTTGTGCACTCAAAGTTTATAAAGGTTGTCCCATGTCCATCATGCATAAAATCATTTCTTGTGATATTGTAGAGCTCTCAATGGTTGATTTTGATGTTATACTTGGTATTGATCGGTTGCATGCTTCTTATGCAACAAAAGATTGTCGAACCTGTATTGCTAAGTTCCGATTTCCAAATGAGACTAGTCTTGAATGGAAGAGTGGTAGTTCTTGATGTAAAGGTCAATTTATCTTCTATCTCAAAGCTAGTAAAATGATTTCTAAAGGGTGTATCTACAAGTTGGTAAGGGTTAGATATGGCACCTCTGAAAGTCTGTCTTATGAGTCGGCTCCGATAGTCAATAAGTTCCTGATGAGTTGCATGGTGTCCTTCCCAAAAGGGAGATAGATTATGGCATAGATATTTTGCCCGACACTCAACCTATATTAA
Organism: Solanum virginianum; assembly: GCA_000787875.1. Lineage (NCBI taxonomy): Eukaryota > Viridiplantae > Streptophyta > Magnoliopsida > Solanales > Solanaceae > Solanum > Solanum virginianum. The sequence continues at coordinate 77,716 of DF358340.1, forward strand.
TCGTTCCTTATGAAGTGGCCTTGGTGGAGTTGAAGGAATTAAAAGACTTTCTAGAGAAGGGATTTATTAGACCTAGTAGATCTCCATGGAGTGCCCCAGTAGTGTTTGTAAAAAAGAATGATGGGTCTCTCTGAATGTGTATCAACTATCGTGAACTCAACAAAGTTACCATCAGGAACAAATATCCCCTCCCAAGGATCAATGACCTATTTTATCAATCATAAGTGTAATGACCCTCCAAATTATTTTTGTAGTTCTATGAATATTTATTAGTTTCAATATTTACATAGTGAATGCAAGCTATTTATGACTTATTGACAATAATTGTTCGATTATTGGGTGAATCGTTTGACATTTTTATAGTGTTTCAAGTTAAATGGAAAATTGTGATCTTAAATTAAATTTTTAGGTAAGGTCCTATTAAATGTTCTTAGAGCAGAATTATGATGATTCCATCAGCTCCAGAATGGACAAATTAGGTTAGAAGTATGTTCGGTGTAATTAGATCGAGTCTTGCAAATTTAGCCTTCGAAATGGGACAATAGTTGACTTTAATCAATATCCTTAGGAAACATGCCCGAAATAAACATTCTGACTGTACTGTTGGATCTAGAATATCAAGTTTTATCTAGAAGGATCTTTCATTCAGTTCTAGGGGATTTTGAGTGTATTTTGGTCCCGTTGGTAGACTTTGATATTGTGAAATAGGACCCACATTGGAATACAATGACCTCCGGTGGGAATTATGACTACATTGTTGAGTCTAGAATGCCGTTTTCGACCAGATTTCATATATGAATTATAGTTTTGCGTCTTCGGATAAGGCTAGAGCATCGAAATAAAATTTAAGTGATTATGGAAAAATAAAGGCGACCGGTGACATGGATGAACCACATGGCGCCATGTGTCAAAGGCGACAAAAAGGAATAGTTATCTAGTGAATGTTCACCGATCACGAAAACAAAAAATGAGACTTGGAATTAAGATATTTTCCTAATTTTTTATTAGATTTGGGCAATTCCAAAGGCTAACTTGTGTATTTTTCTGAGAGAAACACAATAGGAGCTTCGAAATTTGATTTTGGCATGCTGTTTGTGGTAAAATTTGATGTTTTCTAGCTGTAATATTGAATATGTATTTGGAAACTTTGATATGCGATTTTTATCAGTTTTGAGTTTGATTTCGATAAATTTTCAGCATATTCTATGTGGTTTAGTGAAGCGTACATTGTGATAATGTCAAAATTAATTAATAGAGATCCAGTTGATGCAAAAATGATGTTTTACCTGCGGTTTATGTTGTAGTTTTTCAAAAAAAAATTGAGTTGCGATATCTCGACCATTTCTCATCAGAATAAAGTGAAATTTCAGTCTAAACTGTACTACTTTTCAAGGGCTACATCATAGTATATTCAGATTCTACTAGTTTGACGGTAATTTTGAGAAAACTGATAAAGAAACTATTTGAAATAAATGTTTGACAATAAGGAATGTCACCTGAATTTTAGGCTATTTCTTGTTATTTTGAGCCTCGTTTTGACCTCAATTTTTGGCTATAGACTCAGTGATGTAATAGTCATTTTACAAGGATTGGTTTGGTTTTTCGAGCATGGGCCCCCTTTTTTCTCACTTTAGTCGTTCTTAACATATCTTCTCCGTTTGTTGAGATATAATAGGCTAAATAGTCATATTGATATTGTGACTCATATTTTGATAGCTGAGGGACCTTTGGAGGTTATCAAGAAGGAAAAATTCATGTGGATTGATCTTGAGTGCGTTGATTCACCTTCCAAGTAGGCTAGACTTTTGTTACCTCTAGAGTGAGTTAAAATACATGTATATGGGGAGCCTGTTTGTTATTGGAAGTCCTGAGCAAGATATATATATATATATATATGCCGTGAGGCTGATTGTTAGTTATATTTTCTGCTATGCATTTTACCACAATTGTCATGATTTTTTAATACATATTTTTCTTGGATAGTCGTTGTACTTGGCATATGGGGTAACTACAGTTATTTTTGAATACTAGTGGTTGTTCTGGATTTTACTAGCTATGGTCATTATAAAAGCTGAGTTGTAGAACTCTTTAACATTGAAAATCTTGGTAAAGGTTGGATATGGGCTAATGCCCTGCAACAAGTATGTATTCAAGCTTAACTCCTATCTGTAAGAATGTGTAGCCTAATGATACTGAGATATACTGGTTGTGAGGTTGTTTGTTGATTACAAATTGTACTGTGGCCTAATCTCGTGTAGATATGACTTTGGTGGGTTTAGTTTTCTTTGATACTTTGAATGTCTATGTTTACTCTGGATACTTGTGATTGACCAGGTTATGGTATGGTTAGGCTTTGTTGAGCATGACTCTACGATGATTTGTGAGACATATACACTTCAATGTACTCCTGATAGTTGTTGTGCGCTGGTTCTTTCCATTTGATACTAGGTTATCTATCTTCATCTGAGTAAGGTGGTGGATTTTATGGTTCTATGGGGATGATTTGGTTGATAGAGATGGTATGTTTGGAGGATCAAGATCAGGATAAGCTATTTAGGGATGGGCTAGTTCTATGCTTTGACATCTAGATGACATGCCCTGTAGTTTGAGTCTCCGATGGCCATGTTTGAATGTTTAAGATCTTAAGTAATCCGTCCTATGGTCCCATTCTTCAATGGTCACATCTGAGTGTTCAAGACTGGTGTTCTAATTCTAAAAAGGTATGAGCATTTGTCGTTACTTTGGGCCTGAGGTGCCGTGGACAACACTTTGGGGGATAGGCACTATTGATTGATATTTTGGGTCGAGGACCCCACTGATTCCATTTTAGGGCGAGGCCCTATGATTGACATTATGAGTTGAGACACTATTGATTATGCTAGGGGGATTCTTTCTCCTGTAAGGGATACGTTGCACCATTATGTATGTATATTTTGGATAGGGTTCCACTTGCCGGCATAGGGTTGAGGACCTGATTGATATATGATTGTTGGGGCGAGGCCCATGTTTGATTACCCGTGGATCGACTCGCCTATTCACACCTTAATTCTGAGTAAGTGTACTTTCTGGGCTTATGGGGGCTCAGAGGGCGTCCAAGCTTAGATACTAAGCCCTTACACACACGTATAACCAACCCTTTTTCGGGTGATATGGAGAGCTGGGCTTTATAATGGTTCTATGGGATTTTGTGATAGTTCTGAGGGATTCTATAACGATCTGTCAATATTGTTACTGTGCGCGGGTGTACTTTTTGGGCTTATGGGGGCCCAGTTGGCATACAGATACTAGGACCTTACACCCTCATACAACACTAGGGCTCAGTTTTTTCATGAGCCTATGTAGTCTTTGTTAGTCGATATCCATGTTCATCTCTCAGGTTGGTTCAGCTTATCATTGTCCTTCACTTTAGTTCGTTCAACTATGATTTGAGGGTTTCCAGACATGCATATGCCTTGATCTGAGTTAGTTTTGCTATACTATTGTAGTCCTCAAATATTTGGGCTTTATTTTTGTTTACTACTTCACTTGATCGAACAATGATGCCGAGTGGGTCCCTTTTATGGTACTCACCCCTACTTTTGCATCTTCCTATGGTCCAGGTCCAGGTACGGGCCATGATAGGCTGAGTTGGGAAACTTTGAGAATGCTCAAAGACTTTTGGTGAGCACTGGCAGCTTTGGCTTCTTTGCAGTCTCCTTCCTTATGATGGCCATCTATTGTTTCTAGACATTTGGCCCTGTACGTATAGTATGGATTGTATTTCTAAGGCACTCCAAATTTGTATATTGTTATAGTTATTGATATATGTATATGGTATGTCGTTGTGTCTATTATAGCTATGTACAATTGACTTCTAGGTCTTGGGTAGGTTTCGTTTCTTGTTATTATTCTATTGTATTGGTTGGGTCTTGACTAGTGGTTAGGATAGGTACCCTGGGGTCAGGGTTTTTCTTGCCTGTAGGTGGGACCTAGCAGGTGCCATCATGACTCGGATCTGGTCGTGACAACAAGGGGCTTTTCCAAAATTGATTTGAGGTCTACCTATCATCAATTGAAAATAAGGAAATATGATATCTCTAAAATGGCATTTCGGACAAGGTATGAACACTTTGAATTTGTGGTGATGTCCTTTGGGTTAACTAATGCACTAGCTATCGTTATAGACCTTGTGAATAAGGTGTTCAATCCCTACTTTCATATGTTTGTAGTGGTATTTATTGATGATATTTGGGTTTATTCATGGGATGAATGTAACAACTCAAAAATCTGCCTTGCAAGTGCTCGGAATTGTAATTTTTGTATATCTAAAACTTCGTCCATAATTTCAAAAATCTGACTCCAAATTCTTGTTCAGGGGATCCAAATTAGGGGGTAAAGGATCTAACCCCAATTTTAGAGCAAACCGTAGAGAATTACGAATTTTCAAGTGTGCTGAAAAATAGTGAGGATCCGCGACTAGGGCGTGACATGCCCCAGTGTTATTTTGGCCAATTTTTTGTTTCAGGTCCAAGGCTTTAAGCCTTCGGCCCAAGGGTTCCCATACATGTTTTCACCTATACTTAGCCTTGTTTCACCCTCATATCACTCTAAACATTCCCCAATACTCTCTCAAACACTTAGACTCATACTTCACCCTAAATTCATGTCCCAAAACTCAAGACCAACTTTAAGGGTTTCATCAAGGATCTCATTCAAGCCTCAACTCTCCATTTCCAATCTTCTTCAAGGGTTCTCCAAAGTTAAGGTATCTGGTATTCAACCATTAGATCCTTCCACCCTTAGTGCCTAAACCTTCTTTTACTTAATAATGTATGATTTAAAGTTTATTTTACATGTGGGTCTTATATATTGAGAAATTTAGTGCATAGTGATTTTAGTCCATGAAAGTATGGTTCTTTTAGCATGTTTTGAACTTCAAATCTTAGATCTAATGTTGGATTTGATGAGGGGTTTTGATGTGACTGTCTTGAGGGTGTTGCAAGGTTTTGATTGATGATTTTATAATAGATTTTCTTGCATGATTTCATCACTAAATTGCATGGTCTTTTACCCCTATTACACACCACCAAGGTGTTTGATAAAATGACCAGCTATGGTTTCTTGACGAAATGAAGATCCAAAGCATGAGATATGATATGAATAATGTTATGATGATGAAATGAGCTTAAGTATATGAGTATTCCTATATCAAATGTTGCACTAGAGAATATGATGAATCCTATATAAAGTGTTGCATTAGACCATACCCAATCCGGGGGGACAAGAGCTCGAGTAACCATGTTGCGGATTTATACTCATCAACCATACGAGGGGTTTATACTTCATCACCGTGTTGGTAAGGTGTGATTACCATCAACCATGTGGGGGGGTTTATACCATACAACCACCAAGGGGTTTATACCTTGTATAGCTAGCTTAGTCTCTTCTACACTTATGATATTCTGTATGAGCGTGAGTTACTTAAGCATGCTTACAATGCACTCTTTAATAGCTATCTTGGTCTCTTCTACACATATGATATTTTATATGAGCATGAGTTACTTAAGCATGTTTTACTTATGGATTAATCATACATACCATTTTGTTATATTATTCCTATTGCCTATTGTTATGCATTTTGATTATGATGCCTATCTCTTGTTGCATTGCATCCTACATAATTAGTACATTCAAACATACTAATGCATACTCTATGCCTACATGATATTACCATGTAGGAACTGGAGCTCCTACTGATTCTTCTCGTGGCTAGATTGTTTGTTCAAGTTAGCCTTTGGTGAGTCCTCCATTCTGGGTACAATGACTATTCTTTTACACTATGTTCTAAGACTATCTTTCTTTTATGTATGTATTACCTATGAGGGTGAGCCCGGTTGCTTGTCTTGGTCCCCGCTCTTATCTATGTAGTAGAGGTGTTATTGAACATGTTATGTATTATGCTTGAGCTTTGACTCACTTGTGATATTCAAGCTATTTAAGTATAGATCTCTCTCTCTCTTAGTCCCAATTCCCATTGTTTATATTTCTTACATTGTTTTACATTGCTTCTATGACCAAGGATGTGGAATGATATGTTATGAGGCTTATTCTCCATTAGTTCTAATTCCAATTATTTATGTTTCTTATGTTGTTTTACATTGCTTCCACGACCAATGATGTCTAATGACAAGTTAAGAGGCTTGATTGGGACCTTTCGAGCTCCCCATTCGCCATGTCACGTCCAGGCCCTAGGGTTGGGTCATCTCAAACTTGGTATCAGAGCAATAGATTGATAGATCCTCAGAGTCCAACACACCACGTCGATTAGAGTCTTACTTATGGTTGTGTTGTGCACCATAACTATGAGTAGGAGACTATGAGACATTTAAGGAAATGTTTCACTTCTTTATGATCCATGTCGTGCAATAGAGTTAGATCCCCTAGGGCTTATTGCTAACCCCTAACTATTACATTTTAGGATATGTCTCAAGCTATTCAAGACACAGTATATCGAATGGGGAGGTTTGAAATGCTCTATGGGTAATAGCTAAAGCGGTGACAATATTGGCCACTCAACTCAACCCTCAAGTGGGTGCTCCCGAGACTTCTAGTGGTGAGAGGGGAGGTAGTGAGGCCATGAGAGCCCGTAATGTGGGTAAGTTCCAAAGTCTCAAAGGTGCAATTGATGCTATGTGTCCAATATGTTTGTAAGGTTCATAGAGGCCTATGTTTGAAGGATACCAAAACTTGTTTCGTTTATGGGAAAGTGGGACATGAGGGAAAGGATTACCCCTGTAGGCACAATGAGGGTAAAGGAGGTGATGGTGGGATAACTAACCCCAAGTGTCAAAGGTGTGGATATATCATGGTGGTCCATGGTTGAGGAAGACCAATGCTTGTTATGGGTGTAGTAAAGGGGGTCACAAGCTAAAGGATTGTCTGTATGTTTGAATGAACCGTTATGATGATGGTCACGCTCCAATAAGAAAGAGGTCGCTATCAGTAATTAACATAACCGAGGTTAGGGTCGAATCCACATAGAATACAGGGCTTGACTACAAGAATACACCACTAATTTTTTATATTGTCTATAACTACAATCTCCAAATGGGGGGGGGGGGGGTTTCG